>JADBJO010018918.1:70704-77553 GCA_016801955.1 Conus betulinus
CACACACACACACACACACACACACATATATATATATATATATATATATATATATATATATATATATATATATATATATATATGGTGTAACTATTATTGCTATTTTCCAGAAAGATCGTGGTTTGTTTTCATCAGGAAAACTGGGAAAGCAGATGTTACTGGCTTTTGACGCAAATATGTTACCATGATCGCGCGTCGGTTAAAGAAAGAGTACCATCTGTGTGTGTGTGTGTGAGAGAGAGAGAGAGAGAGAGAGAAGAGAGAGAGAGAGAGAGAGAGAGAGAGAGAGAGAGAGAGAGAGAGAGAGAGAGAGAGAGAGAGTGTGTGTGTGTGTGTGTGTGTGTACGCATGTGTGTGTACGCGCGCGCGCGCGCGCGCGCGCGCGCGCATGTGTGTGTGTGTGTGTGTGGTACGTATGTGTGTACGCGTGTGTGTGTGTGTGTGTGTGTGTGTGTGTGTGTGTGTGTGTGTGTGTGTGTGTGTGTGTGTATGTGTGTGTGTGTGTGTGTGTGTGTGTGTGTGTGTGTGTGTGTGTGTGTGTTACGTGTGAGTGTGTGTGTGTGTGTGAGTGTGTGTGTGTGTGTGTGTGTGTGTGTGTGTGTGTGTGTGTGTGTGTGTGTGTGTGCAGAAGAATTCTAAAAAAAAAAGTCAATCGGATCTCTATACGATGTTTGAGGATAATTTTTAGATCAATATCCTTAAGCAGTCCAACACTGATATTTGCAGAATTGAAAAACAGACGAAATACCGGTCGGAAACTGTAGAACTTTACAGCAGACTTGAAAACAGGTAGCAAGCGAGCAACAAATGTCATCGAAAAGAAGAGGTCTTTCTCTGGTGTCTCAGCTTCCAAGCAGCCTTATTTCCGATCATCTCGGTTCCCCCCTTCTCCCTTCTCGCCCCGTCCCTTATTCTCCTACCCCTAAACCACTTCTACACCGTTGTGTCGCACTCTTAGAGCCGGCATTCCTCTGGGAACAATGACCATCAAGCTGCCGCCAGGAGACCCACCAGAAACAGATCCTGCACTACTGATGAATCAATTCAGCAGGGTTCAATGATGTCCCTATTGAGATCAACACAGCTAATCCATTCACGACATTAACTGCAATGTCCGTGGAGCCAGCGTCGACGTCATTCATCCCCTCTATCTTTGGTTTATCTCTCTCTCGTGCTTATGTGTCTTTCCCCTGTCTGGTCTGGCGTTCGGTCACTGTCTTCTGGCTCGCTCTCTCGGCCATCCCTCTCTGCCCTTCACTTCACTCCCTTTCATCTCTCTCACACCAGCATGTAGTAAACAACGTCTCCCGTATACTACCCCCCCATGGCTCTCTCTCATGGAACCCTCTCTTAGCCGCATCAGACACTCCCAGTGGCCTCGTGCTATCTCGAACTACCATTGCTCACTCTATAGTCACACGCTCCCATCCCTCTCAGCCTCTCCCTCTCCTCTCTGTGCTCTCTCTCTCTCTCCAAAAGCCCCCCCGCTCCCTCCCTCGTCAAGTATGTTCCTACGCCCCTACTCTCTCTGCTCATACTGCACTCATATCACATCATACCACCCATCACACAATCTGCACCCCACCCCAGCAGAGGTCATCTGCTCGTCCCATCGCCTCTCTCTCACGATCCTAATCGTCAGCCCGCCACCCTCGACTCAATCCATCCGGACCCATCCATCGTTTCCTCGTCCAGTCTCTTCTCTCCTCTCCTCGACACTCTCCTCCTACGGCAAAACTCTTTGGTCCTCTCTCCGCTCCCTCTGCTGCTCTCCGTTGCCGTCCCTCGTCCACTCACACCAGCCTCTCGTCCTCTCTCCCTCTCTCGGCCCCTCCTCTCCTCCCCCGCCTCCTCTATCCACCTTCGATCTCTCCCCCGCCCTAGCCTCTCTCTCTACCGATCTCCCTCCCTCTCGGCCCTCCCTGCTCATCCTCTCCGCCCCTCTCCCTGTCCCTCTCGCTCTCCTCTCCTCTCTCCTCCTCTCAGGACGAGGCAATTTGTAATTTTAATCCACTGCTTCAACAAGGCGAACTCTGCTGTGTTTTGAAAATTGAATACGAGGAGGGATTAGTCATCAAACAAAACATACATTTAAGTAAATGACACACAAATGAAACGAAACTAAGAAAAAAGTTAGGAGCTAGGATAGGAAAGAAGAATAAACGAGGGGCGACCGAGGAAGTTAAAGACCAGGAGTGCTAGTAAAGAGTGAACAAACAAAAATATGGAAGAAGATGAAATCCTATGAGCACACTGATGTTTTCGTCCTGTAAGGATTTCGTTGGTACTTGATGCAAATAGCTTAAACTTGAGCCTTACAATATCTAAAGGGGTTTACATCTTTCTGAGTAGCGCGTAATCGGTAGCTATGAGGATGTTCTTTAACTTTTGAGTGCTTGATGTATGTCGTATTGTTTATTTACAGTGTTTTGGTCATACCTTGACTAGATTTTTTCGGGGATGAGGGTTTGTCGTCATAGTATATTTCTCGCTCAGATGTTTTGAGTTACCATAAAAGGGTTTATATCTGCTTGTATTCTGCTCCCTCCCCCCCCCGGCCCCGCTCCCCCCCCCCCCCCCCTACCCCCCCCCCCCCTCCGCATAATTTTCGAACGACCACTGTGGCTCTGGACAAATTGCTTCCCTTAATGTGGTACTCATCTGATTTACAGCTTCTGACGAAAGCTTAGCTTATTTGAAGATATAATTATGTTGATGCGGAAAGACAAATACTTAGGCCAGCGGAGTCATAAGGGGGGGTTGTTTAAGTGCAGATGTGTGTGGGGGTGGGGAGGGGGACGGGAGGGCAGAACGGTTGGGGAGCCAGGGTGAGAAAACATGGAATGGCAGGGAGGTGGAACTGGTGGAAACATGGTTGTGGATGGGGAGGGATAGGGTTAGGGGAGGGGGGTGGAGCTAACGTAAGCAGTAAAAGGGTAATTAATATTTGAAGCTGATATCAACTTGTAAGCCCACAGTACACACTGACGCTCATCAGCCGATTCTGCTGGATCGGTTTCTAGTGTTCCTGCAGTAGCGTACATTCCCTGTCGTAGGTTCTGTGTTCTCTGTCTTATTTTCCTTTTCTTCCCTTAGGATCAGGGTTGTCTATGGTAGCGGCCGTCCTCCGAATGCCAGTGAATTTGCTATCACACCTCTCACGTCTCTCGTCTCTTCCTCGTGTCTGATGGCGGGCAAACTCGCATTAGTTCTCTAATGGTATTTCCTCTGTTAGGATGTCCGCACTGTAATAATGAAACAGTGAACATAAAACACCCACAGTTTCCCGCGCGTGCACACCGAATAACCACACACACACACCACAGCACACACAACACACACACCACACAACACACCACACACACACACACCACACACACACACACATCTCATTACACTCTCCTCTCTCTCCATCTCCTCTCTCTTATGTTCCATTTAATGATGGTCCCTAAATCTTGTTTCCTGGAGATAATGTATCCTCCCAATGACATTAGGTCTAACCATGACTATTGTTATTAAATTTTTGTTGTTCATGGTCTTGTCAAACTCTCTTTTTTTTTTCTGTCCTCTCTCGTCTATTCTGTCTGGATTCTCAGTCTCTCTTGTCTCTCTCTCTCTTGGTTTCCTTTCTCTCTTCCTCTCTGTCCTCATGCTCAGTCTCTGTCCGGTCATCATTCTCTTTCTCTCGCTCTCTTCTTTCTCTCTTTTGCTCACACTCGTGTTTATTGTAGAGACGTTCCGGTTCGCCGTCACTGACCTGCAACGAAATCGGTTGAGGCTCCTATCGAAAGAGATTCAAACAATTTTTCATCGGATCTGAGATTATTTACAGTGAAAGATTCTATAACAAACTTGTCGGATGGTTTTCGATGTATTTTAAAAGAATTGGTTTGAATGACTTGACCTTGTGAGCATTGATTTTAACGGTGGTAACAAAAAACAGCCCTAATGTGACCCTTTTGGCGGGTCGGCTGGGCTATAATCAACAGTATCTTCTCCTCTCTCTCTCTCCTTTCTTGTTCTCTTCGCTGCCCCTCTCGTCTCGATTCGTCCTTCGTCCGTCTCTCTCTCCTCCGTCGCTTCTCCTATACCTCTAAAGAGGAACCTCGCCTCAATCTCTTGCACGAAGAATACAAGTAAGGAGCAATTTCAGTTTATGTTTCAAACGTCGCTCAGGTTAGTAGCCAGCGTGGCCGCGCTATTATGAATGTGTCGTTTGGAAATTGAAAACAGAACAATGAGGGAACCCTTAAAACAGCTATACCTTCAAGTGACCAAGTTGACCTAACTACATCATAGCATAACCAAAACAAGCACCAAAATTCCCACATACACAAAAAGAGAAAACAGAAGAAGGAGGGAAGAAGGAATGGTGACGCTTGAGAGAAAGCGTTTATAGAGGAAGTGAAGCAGGAAGATAAAGGACAGAGGGATAGAGAGTAGAGAGAGAGAGAAGAGAAATATAGAGAGAGGAGAGTAGAGAGGGAGAGAGAGGAGGAGACATAGAGGAGAGAGAGAAGGTAGACGGAATTTCGAATCCTAAGCCAGTCTTGACGGTTTCACATCCACCAGTGGCTTTTCTGTTACGGTATCCTTCACTAAACTCTAAATGCAAAACGACCACGACTTAGGCGAAGTTCAGTGCCGACAGGAATGAGAGCATCAGGACATTCGAAGGAACTGGTCGCATAGCCGACTCCAGCGTTTAAGTACTCTACTACACATTTGGTAACTGTATTCCCTGGGTTTTGCACTCACGACGTGCTGATCTTCTCATGAAAAGGGTTCTTCCTGTCTGGCACCAAAAACCTGGATATTTCGCCACATGATAAACTACGCCCACTACCGCTACCGAACCACCCCCAACGTTTTTCAGTTTTGCTTTCACATTCATCCACATTCATATACTATGTTTTCAAAACTTAAAACTTTCAGCTTTCGTTTTTCTCCTCTTCATTCTCGACACCGTTTCAGAGCTGCGGAGATTTATTGTAACCCTGGGTACATCTATGTCCACGAATGCATGTGCGCCTGACTAGTAACAGGACCAAAGTCTAGTGTACATATGAAGATTTCTATTTTAATCAAGTGCATTAATAAGTTTCAGAAAGCCGATCTATGCTAGTGACAACAGAGCAAAAACGATCAGTGAAATACAACATATAATAAAAAAAATAAATGATCAATACGTACCAAGTGCGTTAGCTTCCAAATATGTGTGGATACTTGCCGGATAGTTTTTATTACCTATTATCATATTCATCCCTTAATCTTTTTTCACGAGCCCCGCGAAGACGTAGTGTGGCTCAGCCCATGAACAAAGACGCGCATCACGACGTGGTCGGGGTTAAATAAAAACGGTCACTGCACAAACCGCCACCGCAGATGTTCTCAGTTGTTCTCTGAGACCCCCAGCTGATGCCATTTTTATATACCAGGGTGTCAAGTACATTCTCTTCGGCCTGTTGTGGAATGCTCCTCTTGCTGTTCTCTTGGTTAGGATAGAAGCTAGTTGAGCAGGGTAGACAACGAACAACAACACCAAACAACAAGCGCAACAGACGTTTCCTTATCTTTCATTTTTTTTTATACACAAAGGCAACAACTACGCCTGAACACATTCATTATCATCCTGGTTATTAATCTGTCCTGATATCACATTAAAGACATAACAAAGGGCCGATGTAAAAATCGCAGCTGATAAAATGGTTTACATACACAGGATCTCCACATAAGCATGTTCCCGAATTCTCGACACGCTCCGAGATGCCATTAGTCCGTTAGTGTACGTGTTTGCATGCTATGTGTGGTAAGTCTATATAAGTGTGATGTTGCTGATGTTGTGTTGCTGGCTGTGTGTGCTGTGTTGTTGGGTGTGATGTGTGGTGTGTGTGTTGTGTGTGTGGTGGGGGGGTGCGTGTCCTGCGTGGTCGTGCGAGAGTGCCGTCAAGAGTGCGTCGTAAAGCGTCGTGCGTGCGTTGCGTGCGTTCGTGCGTCTGCGTTCGGTGGCGTCGTGCGTTTCTTGTGCGTACGTGAACGATTCAATTGTTCTTCTCCACTTTCAGCAACAGGAGAAATCATACCATACTGTCCCGTTCTTTTTTTTGGTCCGGATTTTTACCCTCCCGCCCCAAAAAAAATATAAAGTCCTTGGGTACTGTACGGGATGACGCCGTAAGTGTGATAACATAGTTGGGGATGGGGTTGGTGGTAGTGCGCTTGCAGGGAAAAAAGGTGGGGAGGGAGAACAGGAATGGAAAGGAAAGGATCATAGGATTCTGTGAGCTGGTTTGTGGTGGCATAATGGCATGGAATCTAGCGACAAGGGGCGGTGGAGTGGAAGTACTTGAAGCTAATTCACAGATGTGGGGCCCACCTGTCTCGCGTTGCCCGGCCTGATCCGTGTCGCCCATCTGTAATTTTTTCCTGTAGCACTATGTCTTTCTGTCATGATTTCGATCTTCTCTTTTTGTTTCGACTTTCTTTTTTTTTTTTTCTTTTCCCCCTAGGATCAAGTGACTAGGGAAAGGAGAGCATTGTAGAGCCCATTTGATTGCCGTTCACTGCCTCTCGACACTCGTACTGGCCAACGCCTATTAGTTTTCTAATGGTTTTGTCTTTCTTTGTTTATTGTTGCAGATAGATAATCATCGTTCACAAACGCTATGCACACCCAACCACACGATACAATGACATCACGTTGTACGCACACGCGCTGATTTCGCGCGATGTGCGTGCCGTGCGCGCTGCGCGCGCCGCACAACCACACACACCCAACACCACCACACACATACCACATACACATACACACACACAGCAACACACACACCCACACCTACACATAAACTC
>JADBJO010018919.1:0-2500 GCA_016801955.1 Conus betulinus
AATCTTTTATATATATATTTATTCTATCTTTTGTGTGTTGGTGTGTGTGTATGATATTAGTATCTATATATATATTTTATATTATCAATTATAAACAAAGCTGCCTTTTGTCTTCATTGAAGAAAATGGGGGTAAGCTTCATTCTGTAGTTGGCTAATTCTTCTGCATGGCGTATAGTTGACTTATAGCGAGAATAATTCTATATAGATATTATATTATATATATAGATATATATTGTGGTGTGATGTGTGTAGTGTGTTGGTGGTGGTTGTGGTCGTAGTGTTACAGTCACGTCAGACCAAGTTATCAGCCATGTCCAAAATCCTTGTTTCTTACGTCCAGCACCAACTTTCCAACCTCTCTCTTACTCATTGACACTGCTGTCTTCGCTTCATTGACACTCTGATTTCTTCACTCATTGACGCTGGGGGGGGGGGGGTGATGGTAAATTTCTTCACTCATTGATACTGATATTCTTCAACTCATTGACGCTGATTTCTCTCTGACGTTCAAAGGCAGTTGCCCTGTGATTTTGTTGATGAGCAGAATCCAGTGTGGGACTGTTCCAGCAAGTGACATCTCCCGGTCTGAAATGGAACTGAAACCCCACACACATCACACAACTCCTGACGGCGCGCCCTCCCCCACTCCTCCTCCACTCTCTCTCTCTCTCTCTCTCTCTCTCTCTCTGTCTGTCTTTGTCTGTCTGTCTGTCTCTCGGTGTCGGTCCGTCCTGATCTCTTAAGTACAAATTGATTCTCTGCCATCCTTAAGTTATGTGTTGGTGATTTCTACTTTTCGTTAGTTTTCGTCACTTTTTTCCCACGGTGTATGCCATTCTCTTTGACTCCGCATTTTCATACTGTTAGCACTGTTTACTGTTGTCCACTGTTTTCTTCTGCTTTTGTGGATCAATCGCCTGTCGTTGTCATTAAAAGTCTTTAAACACCCCCCCCCCCCCCCCCCCGTTTCCATTTTTAAGAACTCATCTAATGACTATAGGGACTAGTAGATTGTAAATCGATGGTGTTCACAGTTTGTCCTTCTGGTCTTTTTGTGTACTTTCGTGACACTCAATTTTATTATGATACTATTAGGCCTATTATTTGGTGGTATCATCATCATCATCATCATCATCATCATCATCATCATCTCATCATCATCATTTTGCTGTTTGTAATACCCATGTGGAAAGACGTCCGTGGTCTGGTTAGGTGCACCTGCCGTTGATGGTCAATATTTTAGTAATGTTATGAATTAATCTTTCATAGACAGCTGAGCTGAGAGTGTTTTCTGTGCTCAGTATAACGATTGGTTGTTCTCCGAGTTAGGCCCGGAAAGGGTCCCTGGTGGTCGGCTGTCCTGTCATTAACCTCAACAAACTGACCACACTCATTCACTGAGTGTCTTGTGGTTTCATGTTGGATCAGTTTAGAACAGAGTGTGTTTTAAATCACGTTTCTTGCCTGATTCCACATGTTTCAGTTATCAAGATAATTCCTGGCAGCCTGTTCGATCAAGTTTGCCCAGGACAGCAAAGATGAAATCTGAAACATGGCGGCTGTCGGTCGACTCTGAGGATAAGAATGTGGAAGAAAGTAATGTAGTGTTGTGTGTCTCACGTCCCATTGACCACAGTGTGAAGATCTCGGTCACTATGGACACATGGACCCAGGGCGTTTTGGTCACGCTGTGGCTGTCGGTACTTTCCCGGGGATGCTTTTCCCGTTCGCCGTAGCACTTTCCAAAGGTGGGGAAACCAGCCTCAATATGACCTGCTCAGGAAGTGCTTACAGGCATACGGTATCCTAATACGCTGCCCCGAAATAATCCTCCCCCCTCCCCCTCCTCACCCCTCCAGATGCTTCTGTCGGTGATGTCAACGACCATCGAAACTGACCAAGAGAGAGTGGTCATCTCAGTTAGCTTCAACGTTTCATCGTCGGCCAGCTCCCATGTTCAGCAATACCGACATTTGGTGTGCGTGTTATTTCCCGCCAGTGTTCTTTCTGGGCTTAGTTTACTTTGTTTCCCCCCCCCCCCCCCCCCCCCCCTCTTTTTCTTCAAGTTGCTGTCACATTTGATTCTTGTTTTTTTCCCTCTCTTTTTTTTCCTTTGTGTCACATTTGATATTTCTGTCTGTTCCCCCCCTCTTTTTCTTCAGGTTGGTGTCACATGTGGTATTTCTGTCTTCCCCCCCTCTCTTTTTCCTCAAGTTGATGCCACATTTGATACTTCTGTCTTTCTTGTAAAGTTTGTGGCATGACCTGTGTGGCAGACGATGAACTAAAAACCTTGCTTTTGCCTATCGCATTTTTTGTACAGACATAATACAGTGTGATGATGATGATGATAATGACTGATAATGAAGATGATGATGATGATGATGATGATGATGATGACCCGTAATGTTGGAAGACAATTGGAGAATATATTTTGATAGACGAGAAAATATGGTGAAGACAGTTGTAACATTCTTCTCTCCCCCCTCCCTGTTCCC
>JADBJO010018919.1:7500-30000 GCA_016801955.1 Conus betulinus
TGCTCCCGAGTTTACCAGCACCCTGTTACCTTGTCAAGAGTAACTCCCGAGTTTTATAAAAGAGAGTCACGCACATTATAAGTGTCCATGTTGATAGCCATGCCCCCGCCCCCCCCCCCCCCCCCCCTCTCTCCCCGCCCCTCCATCTCTTCCTCCCACCTGACCTCCCACTCCCTTTAAAAAAACATATATATTTGTGTGTTTCATCATGATGATTATGTGTATTGGTCAGGTTGAAGCACCTGCACCCCAATTTCTCCTCTACACACACACACACACACACACACACACACACACACCACACACACACACACACCACACACACACACACACAAGACACACACAGACCACACACAGAGAGTCAAATTCACACAGTAACAAATCTACGAGACCACGCTGCCGCGGCGACATACATGTACTTTGTATTTAGAGTACAAACCTTGCGCTACGTGCCTGACTTTTTTTTATTCGTTCTCTATGTGTGTAATTTTGTGTGTGTAATCTTTCCGCTCTGGAGACAGGCGCTTCGTAGCTATGTAGGCCAAATTATGTCTAATTAAGAGCACACGGAAATGTGTGTTTGTTTGTTTTGTATATTGTCATTTTTACAGAATATTACGGCGCGCCCGCTTATTTAACATTTCCTCGCACTGATTTTATTTAGTATTTTCATGACAAATATACAAACTGATTTTATTTAGCATTTTGATGACAAATATACCGAAAGCTAATCCAAAGACTGACGGCACACTTTGCTTTTGATGTATGTTTATGGATGAAAGTAACCTATGAAACGAATAACTCCTTCAAGTCGTTATATTACATAAAATTGTATACTAACATGAACTTAATAAAAATCAGAATATTCTTTTACAAGAAAACAGGCTTTCATTTTCATTAAAAAAAAATAATGCTTTTTAATTCTAGGTATGACGTAGAGAAAGTACCTTTTTTTTTTTCGTAGATGGCACTGAAATAAAGAACATTAAACTCATCAAATCTCTAGGTGCCGTCTTCACTTCTAAACTGTCATGGAGGGTAGCATATTGATCACATTTTCAGTAAGGCAAGGAAAGTGGTAAACTGTCTTCACTTCTAAACTGTCATGGAGGTAGCATATTGATCACATTTTCAGTAAAGCAAGGAAAGTGGTAAACTGTCTTCCAGTAATAAAGCAAGCAGCCGTGGAGACGAGATACACTGAAATCAACGTTTTCATCAACGGCTCTTGTCCGCTGTAGGCAAACCTATGTTTGAACAGTATTCTTTAGCGCACCACCACATCTGTTGCACAAACTGCAGAGTACTGATTGCAAGCTTACAACTATATTTGATTTAGTGCTGAAACTAATCCGAAAACGTTGTCAAACTATGACCATGCTTCTTTGTGTAGAGAGAGATCAAAAATAAGACGCCTATTGCACGACGTGAGCCTAAGATCTCTGCATGCAAATTCTATTAAAAGAAAATTACATGTTATATGTGGACAAACATTTTCGTTTATCCATCTATTCATCCATTGTCCAAGAGCAAGGGAATTATTTGGCAAGACTGCCGTTGAAGGATTATCAGATTGATCCCATCTGTCATCTCTCTCCAGTATGTTGAATATTGCCTCGTTTCTTTGCTCAGTCTGTGAGTGTTTACGGCGTTTAGTGAGTATTTGCTTGGGACTAAGTTGTTAGATTTTGAGTTGATAGGCATTGTTGACAAGCATTAGTCGTCTAGTATGTATCGAACTTTGAAGTGCACTCAGATACTTCCGTTTTTTTTCCACACGCTAGAAGCACACATGCATGCACACAAAGACATGTACACACGCACGCACACTCAGACACATGCACGCACACACGCACACATACACGCGCGCGTGCTCACACAAACCTAGTCTCGGTAAACACTCGTTTATACAAACACAGTCATACACATACAGACCCACGCTTATCTTACATCACTGTAACAAAGCACACAATTATACAGATTCATTAACACACTCCACGTCTCCAGCATATTGTTTGATATCACTTTAAGTAGAAAGACATTAGCTTGAAGAATACACACACACACACACACACACACACACACACACACACACACACGCGCGCGCGCGCGCGCGCGCGCGCGCGCGCGCACACACACGCGCACGCACGCAAGCACGCACGCATATACACATATACCCGCGCGCGCAAGGACACAAGCACGCACGCACGCATACACACACATTAAGCGATTCGTGCTCCGACACTCTTATAGGTTTGATTTATATTATCTGCATATAACACGATTTGAATTCCCTTCCGCGTTTTATACTTTGCAGTGCCTGACTTCATTTTTTTATTTGTGTTTTTGTAGGCCATCTAAATTTTGGTGGTTTTTGTGTTCACCCCTTGCAGTTGGTTCAGGAGGGAGGGTATAGCTCGTGTATCTATGTTTAAGAAAATACTGGCGCACACACTCACATGCACAGACATGGACACAGACACACACAGACAGACACAGACAGACACAGACACACACACACACACACACACACACACACACACACACACACACACACACACACAACACACACACAACACACACCCACACACACACACACACACACACACACACACACACACACGCGCGCGCGCGCGCGCGCGGCGCACACACACACACACACACAACACGCACGCACACACACACACACACCCACACACACCACACACACACACACACACAGAGGAGAGGGAGAGGAGAGAGAGAGAGAGAGAAGAGAGAGAGAGAGAGAGAGAGAGAGAGAGAGAGACACACACACACACACACACACGCACATGCAGAGAGAGAGAGAGAGAGGGGGGGGGGGGGGAGCGTACGTATGCATGTCGTTGGTATCGTGAGCAATGTCATTTTGACATACTTGGTTGGTTGTCGTGCTGGGAAGAGCACGATGTATAGTAGAAATCCGGCTCTGTGCACAATCAAGTTTGCATGATACTCCAGGCAGCAACTGCTCATTAAAGCAGGACAGAGAAAGTGAGAGTGTGGAACGACAGAGGGAAAGGAAATAACTGATGTGACATCACATGTTTCAAGTACATGCTGTGTTCCTATTGCACATTGAGACAAAATTACCGATAAAGAAAGTATCTATTTAGGTACTTCTATTTAGCATAATTTTTGACCTTCAGATTATTCTGCAGCAGGTCCATTGCATGAAGTTTGATGGATGGTCGATGTCATCTGACTCGCTGGGTTCGTTAGTATGTAGGTATGGTATGTATTCAATCACACAACCAACGACTAACGACAAAGACAACTATGAACTATGAAGGTTTGGACACAGATGAACAATGAACAAAGATAGCACTGAACTGTCAGAGTTTGGAGTATGTAAAGAAAGGCGGGACGCGTTGTTTTATCTCTGACAGCAGAGGTGTAATACCTGCTGGAGTATGTGAAGAAAGGCGGGACGCGTTGTTTTATCTCTGACAGCAGAGGTGTAATACCTGCTTTCTGCAGGATACACTCCAGATCCCACATTAGATAAACATTCTGCAGAATGGGGTTTCAGCTCCATATTCGCCTCTTCTAATACAAACTCGAGGCTTGGTGGCAATACCTTTGAACGATGTCTAGTGTCATTTTGTTTTTAAGTTGAAGATATAACATGCAATCATAACTGGGGACAGGAATTTGGAGTTCGACGGTGTAGTAGATTACTATACATGCTCACAATACCGAAGAACGTAAAAAAAAAAAGAATTAATGAGGACAATCAATTAGCAGATGAATGTTGAAACTTAAATTCAGAACTGCAAGGTTTTCACTAAAACGGAAGTAACCCAGTACAAGAAAGCACACCCGACCTTTGTTGTGTTGACAAAATACTTGTTCAGATATTTCTAATTCAGTTCTAACTCTAGAAAATGATCTCAGGCGGGGAAAAAACCCAAACACATTGTAGAAAGGTTGCTAAAGAAAAGCAAAACCGTTCAAGAGCAACAGATGTCGTACAGAGTATCCTAAACGATTTGCTAACATCAGTTGAAGGGTGGACCAGCTGGAAACAGGCGAAGCCGGCTCAGTCTGATCAGTGGGGTGGCAGCTTCCACCTGAGCCGAGTTTCAAAGGCGCCAGAACTTGCGGAGAGGGCTTTGAGAGGCGCTCGTAGGAAAGGAACGGGCGAGACAAACATTCAAAGGAACGACCTGTCTCTTCCTGCTGTTGAAGGGCCGCGTTTTTCATCATTCTGTGTACTGGTCAGAGAATGTTACTACTGTAGTGCACCTATAAACACGACGTAACGACTGTCGGCCATTTTCCCTCGAATGCGAGCGAGCCCTAAGACAGTCCAGCGAACTCTCGCCTTTTCCTAAGCCCGCTCGCCGCTAGAGTGTGCTATGAAAGGCTGACACCGGCCAGTGAAGCGAGAATTCTCCCCACCTCGGCTCTATGGAACGCACAACGAACGTCGCCCCAAAGGACGCCGAGGCATCAGCAGCTGTCAGGTAACAGCTGTCCTCCCTAACCGAACAGCTTCATCTTCAACTAATAGGGTGGAATCAGTTGGGACAGGGACAACAGGGCATGCGGTCAGTCTCTGCCGTCAATCAGTGTCCTGGGCAAATGAGAAGTCAGTTGGGACAGGGACAACAGGGGCATGCGGTCAGTGTCTGCCGTCAATCAGTGTCCTGGGCAAATGAGAACAGTCAGCTGACCGGTCGGGTGGGAGGGCAGGGGAGTGGGTATGAGGGGAACGGGGCGTGGTGGGAGAGGGGGAGAAGGTGAGGGGTGCAGGGAGGGGGAGGGGTTGAGAGGGGCAGTGAGGGAAGCTGGTGAGGTAGAAAAGGGGCAGGGAAGGGGATATATAGCTTTCAGTCTGTCTGTCCGTCTGTCTTTGTGCTGTCTGTCTGTCTTTGTCTCTGCCTACCTGTCTGTCTCTCTGTCCGTGTCTGTCTGTCTGTCTGTCTCCCTGTCTGCCCCCCCCCCCCCCCCCCTTCCCCCTCCTCTCTTTCTCGCTCTCTTTTTCTGCTGTTCTTCAATCAGTGTGTGTTTTTGTGAGTGCTCATCCTTAAGAGTCTTTGCGTGCCATCCTGTGCTAGTAAAATGGCTCTAAAGATATTGTGTCCGTATATTCAAACCTGTAATGGTCTCAATAATAACAGTTTGATGAATTGTTAGCAATATACGATTGTGAAGAACTAGGTATAGAAATCCGTTCACTTGTTAATCTAGAAGAGAGTGTTTGATTTGCACATGTATCTCATTGCAACTGGTGTGAACTTTCCAACTGCAACCTTGCTGTCCTGTGACACATTAGGCTCTGTGTGAAGCCACATCATGAAGTGGAGCGGAGTCATCCTGGTCCCATGTCCGAGTTGCATGAGCAGCGAACTAACCAATACGATCAAAAAAAAAAAAAAAAAAAATCCTGCATGTGTAGAACGCCATGGGTATCGCCCCTATTACTGAAGAAAGCCCGCTATAGACAGTACGCAGAACAGGTTTTCTTGCTCTGAGAAAAGCTCATTGCTTGGAGAAATAGCATGTATTATTGAGTCTTTTTTTTTTTTTACATGTGAGTTGA
Organism: Conus betulinus; assembly: GCA_016801955.1. Taxonomy (NCBI): domain Eukaryota; kingdom Metazoa; phylum Mollusca; class Gastropoda; order Neogastropoda; family Conidae; genus Conus; species Conus betulinus. The sequence goes on from JADBJO010018919.1 coordinate 13,070, forward strand.
CTTCAACACGGTGACAGCCCTGATATGTGACCCTTTGCGGTCGGCTGGGCTATAAACATTACCTTACCTTACCTTTGTATTATCGATATGTCGTAGTTAGAGACAAATCTGTGGTTGAGAAAAAAAAATTATTTAGATGACAAAAAAACATTTGCGGTCGGCGGGCTATAACAATTACCTTACCTTACCTTTGTATTATTATGTCGCAATTTTTTTCTGTGTCTCCCCTCATGGATTTAACGAACCCATTACCGCCTTACATAACAAAGCCGTTTAACGCTGTTTTCTGGGGTGAATTACGTATTATTACTTCACCTTTGCACTTTACCCGTGTAACAGCCCATTCTTACCCCCCCCCCCCCCCCTCTGGAACTTACCCCAGGTAAGTCTGGGCTAGTCTGCTTTTAACCCCCGGGGTCATTCCAGGACTAGCTGGAACTTTACCCCCCCCCCCCCCCCCCCGCCAGTTGGAACTGACCCCCCCCCCCCCTCCCCCCCAGTCATCTACATTGCACAAGGTACACAGGCACTCAAGACACACTAATTAGCTGTAAAAATAGTTAAAATCTTTGATATACGTTAAAGTGACCGATAGTCAGTGACACTGACCACTGGTTGTCTGCATTACACAAGGTGTACAAACACTCATGAGATACTGATTAATTGTAAAATAGTCGAAATATCTGATTTATATCATAGTGACCAGTGGTCAGTGGCACTGACCACCAGTCGTCTGCATTGTACAAGGTACCCAGGTACTCGGGAGACTATAATTAGCTGTGAAGTAGTTAAAATCTCCGATTTACGTCATAATGACCGAGGGGATCAGCAGACAGACTGCTGTGCCCTGTCCTCGTCTGCATTGTACAAGCTAATGTACACAGGTACTCAATAGGCTCTAAATAGCTGTAAAATAGTTAAAAGAGGCAAACCGGGATGAAGCAACAACGGTACCTGGTCACAACGACACGTGGTCACAACACATTTTTGTCACAACTACGCTTGGTCACATTGGCACTTGGTCACATTGGCATGTAGCCGTCTTTCTTTCCCACGCATGCACGGGCGTACTCACACACCCGAATATTGACCCACGCATGTAAGCTAGCGCGAGAAATGTTAATACGTATCTGTTAGTGAACCAGGGTGCGTGGGGGTTGGGGTGGGGGTGGGGGGTAGGAGGTCCATCTATTGAGAAGAGTCTAGAACTACACTTTGTCTAAACCCAACTGACTGTATATAGGAAATGGGAGGGTGTGGGGGGTAAATATGCAGGCTACACATTTTTTTTTTAAAGGCGGGTGTGCGTGTTAGGAAAAGGCAGAGGAAAACCCTGAATAACCCTCTTTTGTTTGAAGGGTGGGGTGGGGTGGAGGAAGATTACAAATAGTCATAGACTGACCTGGGAGTCGTGGGTTCGAATCCCTCAGAGTCATGTGGGTTTTTTCTGCCCCGACCGGCTCCTACCCAGAGTTGAGTTTGCTGCGGACTCAGTTGGGAAGACTGGGACCACACAGTCGAGTTTCATCCACTTAATGGATGCGTTTCTGAGAGTGGTTGCTCAAATTTCCTGACCAACACTGCAGGTGCCTGTATCTCTCGGGCCTGGTTGACGCCGGGATATATTATGAAAGGAAGCGTAGAGTACAGCCCTGTCATGTAGTCTCAGACCGAAATGGAAATCCGTAGCATCATCTCCTAATCATCCTCATTCTCATCAATCAGCATAAAAAAAAAAATGTCTCAAATTTCTCATGGTGACCTCAATTTCGATGTCCTCTCCACGTCTGTGGCCTTGGTTTGGTTCCGTCGGGGGTCACCGGTATCGGCGAGTCCATGGGGGCTGTCGTTGGACGGACGTGGTGGCGCCCTCCGGAGGGAGAGCTCACTCACGCCGGCTCCGCGACTAAGCAATTATTGTCGTCAGTAGGGGGCTTAGTAGGTGATGTCCTGCGTATGTTAGATCAGAACAGGCGCCACTGAACACACCACCGAAGTGACTCGGCAGCAGTGCAGTGTCTCCTCCGGTGGGTTGCCTCTTGACGACTTGACATTGACTGCTCCCTGTGGATTGCCGGTGCCGGGGCTGCGGCGGGGCCGACCGGGCTGTGGCTGTGGATGGGCTAGGTGCGGGGTGTGTGTGTGTGTGTGTGTGTGTGTGTGTGTGTGTGTGTGTAAGTTCTAGCTAGTCCTAGAATGACCCCCGAGGGTAAAAACAGGCTAGCCCAGACTTACCCCGGGTAAGTTCCAGAGGGGCGGGGAGGGGGGGGGGGGGTAAGAACGGGCTGTTACACCGGCAAAGGACTGGAACACAACTGTGCCAGGGTAGTCAGTGGGACAAAGAGAGTGTGGTTCATTGAAAGACATGGTCAGTGACCGAGGGATCAGCAGACAGACTGTTGTACCCTGTCTTCACCTCCCTGTGTCCTCACCTCCCTGCCTTCACCTCCCTGTGTCCTCACCTCCCTGCCTTCACCTCCCTGTGTCCTCACCTCCCTGCCCTCACCTCCCTGTCCTCACCTCCCTGTGTCCTCACCTCCCTGCCTTCACCTCCCTGTGTCCTCACCTCCCTGCCCTCACCTCCCTGCCTTCACCTCCCTGCCTTCACCTCCCTGCCCTCACCTCCCTGCCCTCACCTCCCTGTGTCCTCACCTCCCTGCCCTCACCTCCCTGTGTCCTCACCTCCCTGCCCTCACCTCCCTGCCCTCACCTCCCTGTCCTCACCTCCCTGCCCTCATCTCCCTGCCCTCACCTCCCTGCCCTCACCTCCATGCCTTCACCTCCCTGCCCTCACCTCCCTGCCTTCACCTCCCTGTCCTCACCTCCATGCCTTCACCTCCCTGCCCTCACCTCCCTGCCCTCACCTCCATGCCTTCACCTCCCTGCCTTCACCTCCCTGTCCTCACCTCCCTGCCTTCACCTCCCTGCCCTCACCTCCCTGCCCTCACCTCCCTGCCCTCACCTCCCTGCCTTCACCTCCCTGCCCTCACCTCCCTGTCTTCACCTCCCTGCCCTCACCCTCCCTGCCCTCCCCACTCCCTGCCCTCACCTCCCTGCCCTCACCTCCCTGCCCTCACCTCCCAGTCCTCGCCTCCCTGCCTTCACCTCCCTGTCCTCACCTCCCTGCCCTCACCTCCCTGCCCTCACATCTGTGGTGAGTGGTGATTGACATCGGGGGACATGTGTTGAGTGGTGACAGCAGGGGGACATGTGGTGAGTGGTGACTGACAGCAGGGGGGGTAGTGAGTGGTGACAGCAGGGGGACATGTGGTGAGTGGTGACTGACAGCAGGGGGACATGTGGTGAGTGGTGACTGACAGCAGGGGGACATGTGGTGAGTGGTGACTGACAGCAGGGGACATGGTGTTGAGTGGTGACAGCAGGGGTACATGTGGTGAGTGGTGACAGACAGCAGGGGCACATGTGGTGAGTGATGACAGAGAGCAAGGGGATATGTGGTGAGTGGTGGCAGACAGCAGCGGGACATGTGTTTGAGTGGTGACAGCAGTTGGATATGTGGTGAGTGGTGACAGACAGCAGGGGACATGTGGTTAGTGATGAGACAGCAGGGGACATGGGTTTGAGTGGTGACAGACAGCAGGGGGACATGTGGTGAGTGATGACAGCACGGGGACATGTGTTGAGTGGTGACAGACAGTGGGGGGGAATGTGGTGAGCGGTGACAGACACCCGGGGGGGGGGGGGGGCATGTGTTGAGTGGTAACAGACAGGCAGGGGTGTGTGTGGTGAGTGGTGACAGACAGCAGGGGGACATGTGTTGAGTGGTGACAGACAGCAGGCAGACGTGTGTGTGACTGATGACAGCAGAGGGATATGTAGTGAGTGGTTAGAAACAGCAGGGGGACATGTGTTGATTGGTGACAGACAGCAGGGGATCTGTGGTTAGTGGTGACAGACAGCAGGGGGGATATGTGGTGATGGAGTGATGACAGACAGCAGGTGGACATGTGGTGAGTGGTGACAGCAGGGGGACATGTGGTGAGAGGTGACAGACAGCAGGGGGACATGTGTTGAGTGGTGACAGACAGCAGGGGGACATGTGGTGAGTGGTGACGACAGCAGGGGACATGTGTGGTGAGTGGTTGACAGACAGACAGCAGGGGACATGTGGTGAGTGATGACAGACAGCAGGGGGACATGTGTGTGAGTGGTGACAGACAGCAGGGGGACATGTGGTGAGTGGTGACAGGATGGGGACATGTGGTGAGTGGTGACAGACAGCAGGGGGACATGTGGTGAGTGGTGACAGACAGCAGGGGGGACATGTGGTGAGTGGTGACAGCAGGGGGACATGTGGTGAGTGGTGACAGACAGCAGGGGGGACATGTGGTGAGTGCTGACAGACAGCAGGGGACATGTGGTGAGTGCTGACAGACAGCAGGGGGGCATGTGGTGAGTGGTGACAGACAGCAGGGGGACATGTGGTGAGTGGTGACAGACAGCAGGGGGACATGGTGTGAGTGGTGACAGACAGCAGGGGGACATGTGGTGATGCTGACAGACAGCATGGGGACATGTGGTGAGTGGTGACAGACAGCATGGGGACATGTGGTTGAGTGCTGACAGACAGCAGGGGACATGTGGTGAGTGGTGACAGACAGCATGGGGACATGTGTAAAGTGGTGGCAGACAGGATGGGGACCTGTTATGATGGTGACAGACAGCAGGGGATATGTGGTGAGTGGTGACAGACAGCAGGGGGACATGTGGGGAGTGATGACTGCATTCACTGCAGGTTCTCCTGTCCTGCAAAAGTACTGCTTCTCTGGCAAAATCCTCTGTGTGTCGAAAAGACCGACTATTATGACGGCAGTTAGACCGACTATGATGTTGAAGGGTAGTTCTCTTTGACTTCACCTGTTTGATCAATCAACCTATTAACTTCTGTCCCCATAATCAGTTCTGCGTATATTCTGCCGGAACTCCAAACGTATTGATTTTTACACGGCAGGACAGGTATTGCGCGAAACGGGGACTCGGAACGAACGTGAGATTTTCAAGACACTTTCTGAATACTTCAGCAGTAATGATTCATTCGCTTTAGAAACGTGTTGACTTTTTTTTTCCATCTCGCCACTTTTCTGACAAGATTTCCTTATCTTATTTCCAATGTGTACCCACGACGCGATTACCCCTCTTCCCCTCCCTCCCTTCTCCTTCTCTAGCACCCGAAGACAGGGGTCTTTTGCTTCACCCGGACCATTTTTTCAACCCAAGACCGGCGTGAATTGATTTGGTGATGCCAGACTGGTTTTTCCCTCAGCTTACATGACTCTGAGTTTCCATGGTACCTGCCCATGGCCGGAACCAATGAAATAATCGGTTCTCGTCATAGCACCATCCATGGGGAATCTGTAGTCCGGCTGTGCCACCATGAAGGCGCGCATTGTGGTGCTCACGAGTGGTTCTGTATAACGTCCTCACCATCATCCTGGCATGAGAGAACACGGCCCGCCTGGCCGCCAAAGTTTCTTCCCGTTACTACATACACACAGGAGTTCATGATTTTTTCTCGTGGACCGCGCGTTTTTCTTTGCACTCCACCCGAAGGTAATCAACGTCCCTCTGTTTCGTCGCACAGACTATGATGATAGCCTGGGATCCCTGCACCATAGCAGCACCCAGTATTGTCAAACCGACCCCTCCCAAAGACGAGTGTTCCATCGCATTATCTCCAACATCCCGTATCTCCCTGCTGTCCTCCCCCACCGTCATCACCATGTCACCCCTGACAGAACCCAGCAGTCCAGCACAGGTCACCCCTGACAGAACCCAGCCAGCCAGGACAGGTCACCCCTGACAGAACCCAGCCAGCCAGCACAGGTCATCCTCGTGAACCATCTCTTCGTGGGAAGTGGAAGGGAAGGGGGAGGGGGGGAGGGGGGAAATAGTATTTCCCGCCCTTAATAGTCATCAGCCAAGGGGAAGTGGTCACGGCTTTTTTTCATCTTCCCCACGCTCCATCACCCCCTTCCCTCTCCAAGGTCACATGATTCCCTGTTTCCCATGTCTCAGATGACCAGATCCATTCCCGTGTCCTCTCACCAGGGTGCGTGAAGGTGACCCCTGACATAGACAGTCCCAGGGCTCCCTTGCTCTCAACTTCCTGCCCCACACCGCAGGGTTCTGTCCACCACCCCGGACCTGCCCCCCACCCAGTAGTGCTAGTGGCCAGCGTGCACGACCTCAGGGAACTTCTTAGTGTCGCGGCTGGGCCTATATAAGCGTAACTAACTGCGAGTAACGTCAGCCTGGTGGGTTATCGTTATAGTAATCTAAGCCGACACTCTTTCCTATGTTACTGTACTTGTATTTTGTACGTAAATTTTGTTCGAAATTTTGTTTATGGTTAATATTTGCGTGTTCGTTCTCTTTATAAAAATTCGTGATATAATCAAGATATTGAACTCTATGTGTGTCTTCATAGCTTCAGAAAGCGACTGTGACAGTTACACGATTCGACTTCTTAGCGTATACTTATACTGGGACAGGGACTATGACAATTACTTTTTTTCCGCTGTATTCGCTGAAATTGTGTGGGACATTTTTTGTGATGCATTAAAAAAAATATACATAGCATTATGTTGCCTAATGAGCTTTCAAGCAATGATCATATTTTTATTTGTTCCAGACCCACTGATGAAATTTTCTTGTTAGCATCTTATGTAAACGTGTTGTTCATCTTGCCATTTTTTTGTCTCTGGACTGAGCTCGATTTGTATTGGGTGATCAACATAAATACCTCTAAACAGGGCGACTAAAGCTTGCTTAAAGATAGGTTAATTACTGCTTACCACTTGATCGACAAAAATCAGACGTGGCCCACCTTCCATCCATATTTGATCCATTTCTAAATAACTGTTTTCTTTTCTTTTTTTTTTGCGCTTTTCTAAATCGCGACTATCTGACGTAATATCTAACCTTTGATATCAGTTTTAGAGAATAGATAGTCTAATTAGGCATGATACTATGCTTGCACCAAAAAGGTTGAATAAGATATGTTCACTGGTCTGTAAATGATGAAGTCCCTGAATATCTTTAATGACTTTATCAGAAATCGAATGCATTTCGTTAGTGATTAACTTAAAAGAGACCAAATTATTTCTGTCGGTTTCTTGTACAGAAATTTGTAAGAGAGGGTGGTGTTGTTCACAAAAAATTTTGAACATATGATGAAGAAGATATATTGAGTTGCTCTGTATAAACTGTCTCAGTAGGTGATATTAATGCTGACTTATTAAAATCTTATGACGTACGTGAAAGATCCTAGGGATTTTTATTTTTAGCCTAACACAGTTGGTAGACACACAGCCATCCAGGAATAGTTTACAGTCTGGAACAGTAATTGATCATATTCATGTACTAGCGCTGATAAAATATTAGACACAATTTCAGTTCCAGTCTAGGGCATAGTGATTATATCCCAACGTACCTAACCCCAGACGAGGAAAGGTACAAAAAATCTCCGGGTATGGTCCACACACCCACACACACACACACACACACACACCCACACCACACATCAACACACAACACACGACACATCTATATATATATGGGGGAAAAACAAGTGCAGGTTAACAATTTCTTTCCATCATTACAGTAATGATCTATGGCGAAGATTTGAAATGGAGGAGAAAAAAAATTTTAAGATGAAGTAAATGGGAAAAGGTATAAGGTCATATAATATGAAAATCCTTTCACTAGCTGCATGAGAACACTTTATATATATATACTATATATATATATATATATTAAATATAGATATATATATATATATATAATATTTATTTTTTTTTTTTTTGTAGATGTTACCAAATACAATTTCGTTTCATACAAAAACTTAAATGGGGAGAGAATTCTGTCGAATCCATGCTAATTGGACATCTTTTTTTTTTTTTTTTTTTTCTACATTTTACCAACCACGCCGATGCGGACAGTGCACTGGCAGTGTGCTACAAGCTATATTTCTGTCTGAATATGGCTCTCTTAGAACCAAGCGACTTCAACTAACCGAGGAACCAGTATAGCTGACTGCGGAGTTACTTGGCACGCTACAGCCCCCAAGGCATCAACATCCAGCAGTAACACAAACATACAATTCCCACCACTTCAAAAACCAGTCGGCAGTATCTTTCCACCAACACACACACACACACCACACACACACACACACACACACACACACACACACACACACACACACACACACACACCACATATATAATATATATTATATATATATATATATATATATATATATTATATATATATATATATATATATAGACACATACACACACCACCACCACCAAAAATACCCCATTACCCACTTTATACAGAAGTTGCAGCCACCCTCCCTTTAATTTATTCTATTTCATTTTATTTTTATATTTTTATCTTATTGTATCTTTTTAAAATGTATTTATTCATTCATTATATTTATTGTTTTATTCTATTTTGTTTTATCTTTTTTTTTGGTTATTTAAAAAATTACTTTTACTGCCTCATCATTCATTTTTTTTCCTTATACATCTGATTTTATTAGCATTACCCACACCCTCACATACAACTAACCACACATAATACTATCATCACTGTCGCCACCTGTTATAGTGTTAAAGTCGTTTATTTATTGATTGATTGATTTTTTTTTTTATTCTGCATTATTTTCCTTTTTTTCTTATTATTTTTCCTCCCCTTTTTTGCCCCACAAAGCACTATTATCAATTCACCATAATCACTACCATCACTAATATATCATTACTATTCTACAAAACAAGCTACAAACCCCATTGTTTCACACAACCCCTCCCCCCCCCCTCCCCCCCCCCCCCCCCCCCCCCCCCCCCTCCCCTTCACTATTTCCTCTCCCATGATCCCCTCCTGGGTGGCCTCGTTTCCGTCCGGCGGCCATTTTTGGTCGTGCGACGAATATAAGAAGCTACATGATTTCTCGTTCTTCGTTTTCACCACTGCCCTAAACGTCACTTGTTTTTTGCCTGCAGAAGACCCAAGAGATCGAAATGCATTGTGTCTTGTCCTGTACTTTGTGTGTCTGTATCCACGGGAGTAGATAACCCGATCTCTTTCTAAATTTTGCGGAATTAGTTGTTGTTGAAATTCAGATTAGCAAAAAGCTGTTTGCAAGCCACAGACAAAGGCCTTAAGTTTGAGAAACAAGCAAGCAAGAGCTACGACTAGAAATCCCCGAAAAAGATATTTTAGCAAACTATTTAATTCAAAGAAAGACAACAAATTTATTTGGAAATCTATTGAGGAAAAAAATCCTTAACTCTGACGCCCCGTAGACGTCACAAACATTTTACCTCTGTAACCGAAAGAGTTGTTACGACAGACAAACATTTTACCACTGTAACCCAAAGAGTTGTTACGACAGACAGACATTTTACCACTGTAACCCAAAAGGTTGTTACGACAGACAAACATTTTACCACTGTAACCTAAAGAGTTTGTTACGACAGACAAACATTTTACCAACGTAACCCAAAGAGTTGTTACGACAAAACATTTTACCACTGTAAACCAAAGAGTGTTGTTACGACAAACATTTTACCACTGTAACCCAAAGAGTTGTTACGACAGACAACTCGCAGTCAAATGACATGCAAGTATTCACACTTTCTGTGACTCAAAAACTGATTAAATCTAAACTTCGTACCCCATACATTAGTGTGCTGAAGTATACAAAGAATGATGTTTATGCCTGATCTCATGCCTGGATGGACTCTAAACAGAATTCCGAAGATATCTGCACCCAGTATTTCTGAACATAATTATTGTTCGTACGTTTGTAAATTCTGTCTTAAGAAATATTTCTACCAACAGGCTTTTTAAAAACGCCGAAGAGCCAAAGTGCTGTGCGTTTTTACGTCTGGGGGTTCATCAGACCTTTTCACTACAGACCGATTTCGGTTCGGCTATATTGAAAACACAGCTAAACGGGATTCCTCGGGTTCCCTTCGTCATCTATGTTTCTTTCATCCCAATCACTGTGGGTTCTCACAGCGAGACATTCTTGCCACACCATGCTCACAAAACTTTACATGGGGGATGGCAATTCAACGTAAACAATGATTTAGTTCACCGCGTCTGTGTTTATTAGAAGATTTTTGTAAAAACTTTTGACACTATTGATCATGATCCCCTCTCCAGTAAACTTATCGTGTATGGACTTTTTTCGTCACATTTGCTGAATCTCCTATCATCCGTTTTTGAACTTTTGAAGACAAGCAGTTTTTAAAGAAGAAGAAGTCATGTCATCTCTCATACAGAATACAGTATTCCTCTATGTCCTATCTTAGGCCCTGTTTTGTTTTCTGTTTATATTAATGATCTTCCACCACATGCAAACATGCTTTTGTAAACTTTCTGGTAAACTTTTTGCCGGTGACTCTAACTTTCGTAACAAAGACAAGAATGTTAGCTTCGTGTCTTGTAACGCGGACTTTTAACATTAACATGGTTTCATGTGTTGTGTGTGTGTGTGTGTGTGGGGGGGGGGGGGGGGGGTGCGCGTGCGTGCGTGTGTATGCGTGTGTGTGTGTGTGTGTGTGTGTGTGTGTGTGTGTGTGTGTGTTCTGAGGATTTTCTCGTTTGTTGTTGTTATTGTTGTTGTCGTTGATGTTGTTGTTGTTGTTGTTGCTCTTCTTCTTCTTCTTCTTTTCTTCTTCTTCTTCTCCTCCTCCTCCTCCTCCTTTATTTTTTGAATTCACATTTTTCAAATGTCATGCTTCAGGCTTATTGCTTCTCCCTCCCTCCCTTCCTGTCTGTCCTGTCTGTCTCTCTGTCGTCTGTCTGTCTGTCTCTCTCTCTCTCTCTCTCTCTCTCTTGCGCGCGAGAGAGAGAGAGAGAGAGAGAAAGAGAAACAGACAGACAGACAGACAGAAAGGGAGAGAGAAACAATTAAGCCTGAAGCATGACATTTGAAAAATGTAAATTCAAAATAATGGAGGAGGAGGAGGAGCAACGGCAGCAGCGCAGTAGCAAGCGCGCGCGTGTATGTGTGCGTGTGCGTGTTTGGAATCTGTTATTACGTTTTGTCTTGTGCGCATATGTGTGTGTGTGTGTGTGTGTGTGTGTGTGTGTGTGTGTGTGTGTGTGGTGTGTGTGTGTGCGTGCGTGTGTGTGCGCGCGCGTGTGTGTGTGTGTGTTCAAAACTTCTTTTAGTTTTTGTTCTTTTTGCCGAGGCGGGTGATGATATCGGTACCGTAGGCCTGTTGTTTTTGTTCCGGGGCATGGTGTAAAACAAACTAGTAAGAGGCTATCCAATTTACCCTCAATGAAAGACTGGCATTCGATTTCGTATTCTCTCGCTCGTTCTCTCTGTCTCTCTCTGTCTCTGTCTCTCTTCTCTCTCTCCTCTCTCTCTCCTCTCCCTCCCTCCCCCTCTCTCTCTCTCTCTCTCTCTCTCTCTCTCTCTCTCTCTCTCTCTCTCCCGCACTAGCTATCGTTCTCGCTCTATCTCTTTCACACACATTATACATATGCGCGCGCGTCTACGTGTTCACACACACACACACACACACACACACACACACACACACGCGCGCGCGCGCGCGCGCGCGCGCAAGCACGCACGTACACTCACTCACACACAGATTGATAGAGACTATACACACAATCTGTCTGCCTGTCTGTCCGTCCGTCCGTCCGTCCGTCCGTCCGTCCGTCTGGTCTGTCTGTCTGTCTGTCTGTCTGTCTCTCTCTCTCTCTCTCTCTCTCTCTCTCTCTCTCTCTCTCTCTCACACACACACACACACACACACACACACACACACACACCACACACACACACGCACACACACAACACATACACATGCGCGCATGTATAAGTTATATCTGTAAATACATTCAAATCTAATCTTCCAGCAAATTTGGAGTCCCATAAGGATCAGTAATAGGCCTTATATTTTTTTATATTATAACTAACGGTCTGCCATTATATTTAAAGGTAAACTACCAAATGTTCGTCGATGACACTATTGTAGACAGGGGTACTTCTGACGCCGAACAGGTTTACACTGACATCCAAGAAAACAAACAGGTTTACACTGACATCCAAGAAAACAAACAGGTTTACACTGACATCCAAGAAAACAAATCTGACGCCGAACAGGTTTATACTGACTTCCAAGAAAATAGATAGGTTTACGCGCTGACATCCAAGGAAATAAACAGGTTTACACTGACATCCAAGAAAATAAACAGGTTTACACTGACATCCAAGAAAACAAACAGGTTTACATTGACATCCAAGAAGACCAACAGGTTTACACTGATTCAAGAAAAACAAACAGGTTTACACTGATATCCAAGAAAACAAACAGGTTTACACTGACATTCAAGAAAACAAACAGGTTTACACTGATATCCAAGAAAACAAACAGGTTACATTGACATCCAAGAAAACAAACAGGTTTACATTGACATCCAAGAAAACAAACAGGTTTACACTGATTCAAGAAAATAAACAGGTTTACACTGACATCCAAGAAAACAAACAGGTTTACACTGACATCCAAGAAAACAAAGAGGTTTACATTGACATCCAAGAAAACAAACAGGTTTACACTGATTCAAGAAAACAAACAGGTTTACACTGACATTCAAGAAAACATAGAGGTTTACACTGACATCCAAGAAAACAAACAGGTTTACATTGACTTCAAAGAAAACAAACAGGTTTACACTGATTCAAGAAAACAAAGAGGTTTACGCTGACATTCAAGAAAACAAAGAGGTTTACACTGACATCCAAGAAAACAAAGAGGTTTACACTGACATCCAAGAAAACAAACAGGTTACATTGACATCCAAGAAAATAGGTTTACACTGATTCAAGAAAACAAACAGGTTTACATTGACATTCAGAAAAACAGGTTTACATTGACATCCAAGAAAACAGGTTTACACTGACATCCAAGAAAAAACAGGTTTACACTGACATCCAAGAAAAACAAACAGGTTTACACTGACATCCAAGAAAACAAACAGGTTTACACTAACATCCAAGAAAACAAGTCTTCTGGTTCGATAGACATAGTTTAATCACACGGCTCTCCGTCGTCAAAACCTAAATTCGTGATGATTACTGCAAGACAGAAACGTCAAAAAAATGCCTTTGCATTTCTCTCTCTCTCTCTCCCTCCTCACATCCTGTTCTTTTTTTTAAAATTCAAATAAGTTCATATAACACAACATGATGGAAGATAAAAGAAAAAAGAACAGAGACTAAACAAGTGGTGAATAAAGAAGACACCCAGATATCAAACATAACGATAATTACGTGGTCCAATGGGGCTGTTTTTGGGCGATTCAACAGTTCTAGGGTCCTATACTTGTACTAGTAAAATGTACAATGTCATATTCATTCATAATTTATTTCTGGGTCTAATAACATGGGCATATATGGGTGCCATTTTGGAAAGAAAATCGTGATATAACAATTTTTTCGAGCAATGTATTCTTCAGTTTTATACCTGTATTTTAGCTTATTAAGAAATACTTGCAGTCTGGGTGATTTTTGTTCTGTTCTACACTGATATAAATACTGTGTTCGCAAGTAATGTAATAAAACAAAAGACATGATCTATATGTATATTTTTTCATCAAATCCAACTATGGCTAAAGGTTTACCCTGTTCATTTTTTGTTGATTGGATTCGTTCTTTCAAATGTGCTCATACATTGATCGTTGCATATTTTCATGTGTATTGTTTGGTTTTGTTTTTTTTTCCACATAGATATTTTTCCTTGCTCAGCGGGCTATACGTAAAAATATTTATGTTCAACCCATTACCCTCTTATATATTTATAATATATTTTCTTAATTTTATGTCGCAGTTTTTTTTTCTTCATATCCCCCCCCCCTTTTTTTTTTTTTCTTTTAAAGTTTTAATCTTTACCAAGTCATTACTATAATGACGGAAGAATTGTAGAATTGTTAGCCTGCACTTGTTTCCCCCGCTACTTAATTGTTCAGTATGAAAATGAAATTTGTTCTCTCTCTCTCTCTCTCTCTCTCTCTCTCTCTCTCTCTCTCTCTCTCTCTCTCTCTCACACACACACACACACACCACGCACGCACGCACGCACGCATGCACACACACACACACACACATATATATACATATATATATATATATATATATATATATATATATATATATATATGCTGTCTTAACTCAATGGCCTAACTTTGCCTTTTTAAAAAAGCTAGCGCACGCACGCACGCACGCACGCACGCGCACACACACACACACACACACACACACACACACACACACACACACGCGCGCGCGCGCGCGCGCGCACGCACGCGCTTTCTTAACTCAGTGGTGTAAATTTGTCTCTGAAAAGGACTAGCATACTGTTTTTTTTCAAATTCAGTATACGATCATGAAAAGCTTTCAGTTTAGTATGGATGGTTCAGCTATAAATTACACTCAAATCACTGATTTCGGGATATTTTTCTGAAACCAAAACTTCTCTGGAATGTACCATCGACTGCATTTTAAACAAGGCAAGAAAAAAATTTAAGCTCTCTAAAGATTGTCAGCTGTCTTGGGGACAAGATGCAAAAATATCAATATCTTTATTAATTGCACTTGTTCGATCAAGGCTAACTTAAATTCAAGACTGTTCTTCAGTGTACCACAATACTTAGTAAACAAACTACGAAGTGCAGACTGCAAGACCTATAAACTTTCTCTTGAAACTGAAGAAAAAGCAGGCGTTTTGTCTCTTGAAGACCATGGATACTACTGTGCTGGAAAATATGTATTGAACAGTTCCACATACGAGACGTTTTCAGAAGAAGGAAATATTTTGAAATCACATATTGATTTACAAGAAGAGGGAGATCATTAACAACTATAAACACGATTAGCTCTGACAATTTGAACAAAGTTCAACAATAAATACAAGATAGCATCGCTCTTAAACCGCCATAGTCTCCAGTCCCAGCGTGAGAGCTAGGAGTTTTGACCTTTATCAGAAAAAGAGAGAAAGAATGAAACAAAACAAAACAAAAATCACCCCCCTTTCTGTATTCAACGTCCATATCCTAAACATTTATTGAGAAAGCTTTGCGACAGTGTGTGCAGCTTTCGTTATACGAGAATTAAAGACGGAAAAATATATTTTTGATAATGTCTCCTTCTTCACTCCCACTGGGTTACAGTATTTATGGCCTTCAAACATATTCCCCATTTCCCTAAGAATATTTTCCAAACATTTGCATGCGTGGATTCCAAACTAGTGTTGGAGGCACTTAAATTTCTTAGTTTAAACAAAGCAAAAGCAAACAATCAAACAAACAAACAAACAAACAAAAAACCAAGATTAGAGATGATCCTTGAAATCCGACATGTTCATCTGATGTCGATGAACGGAAGCACTGTCACGTGTTGCTGGGGACCTGTCACTGCGGGATCGCCACCGATGAGTGGCCTGACAGCGCCGTGCCAGGAGGGGGGCCCGCAGCGTTGAAAGAGTCACTCCTGTTGATTTGGAATGAGATTTACAGGAAGGCTGCCAACTCTTAAAGTCAGCATCTTTCGAACAGTTTGGTTAAAGGACTTCAAATTCACACTGTCAGTACCGCCAGCACTGTAAAAAATACATCAAATCAGGGTAACACAAGCTTTGCTAGCCAGATTCTTCCGAATCAAACATACAAACCCCGTCTGAAGGCTCATCGCGCAAGAGAACAGCCAAGCATGAAATGCCTGTGCGGAAATCAGCGATGAGTCATACATTGTTGAAACAAGACAAAAGTTCCTAAACGACAGGAGGATCTTTATTGTAACCTGTGTATGAAATATGATACAATAATTCTTTGGTTAATGTTTTTGCCGAATGTTTAATTGGCAGCCCTGTTGGTATTTCTCTTATACTGATACATTTTCATTTACATATGCCATTTTCAATCACTTTGAAATTGTCTGACGCAATATAATTAATAACGTTCGAAAAATTAACGATTTCTTACAATTCCTTCCTCCCTCTTTCAGTCCACATACCTCTTTATCTTCCACATGTATACACGTGTAGGTATACAAGCGCACTCGCGCGCGCGCGCACGCAAACACACACACACACACGAACGCGCACGTACGCACGCACGCACGCACGCACACACATGCACGCACGCACGCACGCACGCAGACACAAACACGCAGACGCGCACACACACGTACACATACACACACTTTCCTAAGACAGTCGCAGAGCAGAAATTTTTTCCCAAACTCATCAGATATCACTGTTAGTGAAAAAAGAAGTTAACCTGATTAACACAGACACACACGCACGCTCGCACGCACGCACGCACACACACACGCACGCACACACACGTGCGCGCGCGCACACACACACACACACATACACACACAGACACACACACACACGTGCGCGCGCGCGCACACACACACACACGGGGCTGGGATTAGGGCAGCGCGCTCAGCAGTGGGAGGTGGGTGAAACGCCAGAATGCCTGAAGACGGAGTGACACGGAGGACGAACGGACCAACAGGTGCGTGAGTAGTGTGTATGTGTAGTCCGGCTTGTTGGACGGACTTGTTGGGCAATACCATGCCCTTCAGAGCCTCCGCCTGACCCGACGTTAATACCACCAATCCTGACTACCATGGACAGAGAGAACGATGGACCGAAAGAGAGAGAGAGAGAGAGAGAGAGAGAGAGAGAGAGAGAGAGAGAGAGAGAGAGAGTTTGTATAATGTGTGTGGGGGTGGGGGTGGGGGATATATATATATATATTCGACGCCAAGAGCACAGACACAACCAGCCGTGTCTCCCAGATGAGTCCGATTCGGCGGACGAAAGGCCTAGGAGCAGACGATACATATAGATCTGTCTTCGAGAGGGA
>JADBJO010018919.1:32500-34354 GCA_016801955.1 Conus betulinus
CCCCCCCCACGCCTCCTCCTGCTCCTCTCTCTTCCCCCCAGCACACCTGTCTGTCTGTCTGTCTGTCTGTCTCTCTCTCTCTCTCTCTCTCTCCTCTCTCTCTCTTTCTTTTCTCTCTCTCTCGCTCGCTTCCTCTCTCTGTCTCCCTCCCTATCTCTCTCCCTCCCTCTCTTTTTCTCCTTCCTCCCTCTTTTTTTCTTCTTCCTCTCCTTCTCCTCTCCTCCTTTCTCTTTTCTCTTTTCCCTCTCCTTCTCCCTCTCATCTCTCTCTCGTCTCTCATCAACCTCCTTCGAAGCTCCTCCACCTCTAGCTCCCCTCCTCTTCTCTCTTTGTCTCTCTCACACTCTCCTCTATCCAAATCTCCTCTCTCCTCCTCCTCTCTTCTCTTGTCCTCCTCAGGATCTCTGGCTCAATCTCTCCCTCTCTCCTCCTTCTAATCTCCTCTCTCTTCTCCTCTTCCTGGATATCCCCTCTTCTCGTCCTCTCCCCTTCGTCCTCTCCTCCTCCTCTCCTCTCTCTCCTCTCCTCCTCCATCTCCCTCCCTCCCTCTCAGAAACCTCTTTTCCTCTCCTCTCCTCCTCCTATCTCTGCCTCTTGTCCTCTGTATGTCTCTCTCCTCCTCTCCTCTACTATCGCTCTCCTTTTCTCTCTCGCTCCCCATCTCTGTCTCCCTCCCCTTCATCTCCTCTCCCTCTTTCAAAGACTCTCTCTCTCCTCTCTCGCTCTCTCTCTCCTCTCTCTCTCTCCCTCTCTCTCCTCTCTCCCTCTCTCTCTCGTTTGCTTGCTGGCTCGCTCGCTGTCCGTGTCTGACTTTGTCATCCAATATGCCGGCAGAGGTAATCTGCATTAGCGTAATAGTCGGTCCTGTTGCATCTTTTCTTCTTTTTGAAAAAAAAAGAAAAAAAAAAAAAAAAAATGTTATGTACTGATTATCAGATATACCTTCTGAGCGCGGATGTATGTGTGTGTGTGTGTGTGTGTGTGTGTGTGTGTGTGTGTGTGTGTGTGTGTTGTGTGTGTGTGTGCGTGTGTGTGTGTGTGTGTGTGTGTGTGTGTGTGTGTGTGTGTGTGTGGTGTGTGTTACTCTCTAAAGCACTTACGTCATCTATGTGTCTGGTTGTCTAGTTTGTGTCTGTTTGTCTGTCCGCCCTGTTAATCTGTGTGTCTTGGAGCCTGTATCGCTTTGCTTTGGGTTCTCTGTCAGCGTTTGTGTGTGCGGAAGTATGCGTACGTGCGTGCATGCATGCATGTGTATGTATGTATGTCTGTGTGTGTGCGTGTGTGTGTGTGTATGTGTGTGTGTGTGCGTGCGCGCGCGCGCGCGCGCGCGGCGTGTGTGTGTGTGTGTGTGGTGTGTGCTGTCTCTCGTGGCGCGCTCTCTCTCTCTCTCTCCTCTCTCTCTCTCTCTCTCTCTCTCTCCTCTCTCTCTCTCTCCTCATGTCACGTGATTTCGACGAAAAGATTTTATTGTTGTTTCCATGTCATGAAATTGCTAGGTACAACGCGACTGCGAGTAAGACGCGTTTTCAAATCGTCTGCCATTTAGTCCCCCCCGTGGAGAATACAGCAAGTATCTAGCCACAGATCTTTGCAAGAGTTGGTAGGAAGAGCTATGCCATCGACACCGACTCTTTTCAGAGCGACATGTGGCGCATTTCACCAGTCTACATGTCGTTCATGTCACGTAGAGCGAGGAAGAAATCGGCAAGCCGAGTCGCCATGCTTACGCTGCACAGCCGGGCCGCCGGGGTTACCGTTGGACTGCTCCTCACCCTGTTGTTTTGGGGAGGTTTGCTGTTACGCTGCGGCGACGTTGAGCAGAACCCTGGACCCAGGACGCAGAACCCTGGACCC
>JADBJO010018920.1:2500-10000 GCA_016801955.1 Conus betulinus
ATGATGTGCATTAACTCTAGTAAAAGACCGAAAGGGTCGAAACGCGTCGTTTTTTTTTTTTAAATTCTGATTCGTTTGTTCGTGTCTGGCGGAAATAGTACTTAAAACTTTTTAAGATTTGTAGCAAAAGAGCAAGATCATAAGGGACATTGAAAGTGCTGACTACATTGAAAGGTGGATATGGTTATACTGATTACAGTGAAAGAGGGACAGCTGCAGTGTGGGGAGCATTCTGACTATGGCTCCATCACACTGCTCCTTCAGGACCACACTGGGGGTTTGCAAGTGAGTTTCACCTCTTTTTTTTCTGGCATGGGGGTAAGAGAATGTGTTAAAAAAAAAACCCACTACCCATCATCTTCACTGAATAAATACAAATCACATATCATACATTAAATCATGTGCAACTAAATTTAGAATTACTTTGAGAACAGTTCAGTATGGATTTACGCTGTCTAGTTCCAGTTAGTGCTCGCTGGGCCAATTGGTGCGACACAAAACGTGCGCGCGCGCGCGCGCGCGCGCGTGTGTGTGTGTGTGTGCGTGCGTGCGCGCGTGCGTACGTGCGTGCATGCATACATTTTACAGAATGTGGGTGTGTGCTTGAATGTGCCATACATGGTAAGTACATTCCCAGACTGATTGCGTATTCATTATTTAGATGCCTTGTGGTCGAGAGAAGGTGTTGATGAACTGTGCGATTTCTCCAAGGGTGCAAAAGGACTCTCTCACTCTTTCTCTCTCTGAATATGTATGTATGTCTGTCTGTATGTATCCCTATCTGTCTGTCAGTCTGTCTGTCTGTCTGTCTGTCTGTATGTATGTATGTATGTATGCGTGTATGTATGCATGCATGTATGTATGTATGTATGTATGTATGTATGTATGTATGTATGTATGTATGTATGTATGTGTGCATGTATGTATGTATGTATGTATGTATGTATGTATGTATGTATGTATGTATGTATGTATGTATGTATGTATGCATGCATG
The DNA here is from genome assembly GCA_016801955.1 of Conus betulinus. NCBI lineage: Eukaryota > Metazoa > Mollusca > Gastropoda > Neogastropoda > Conidae > Conus > Conus betulinus. Next base: position 3,497 of record JADBJO010018920.1, read on the forward strand.
CATGTGTGTATGTATGTATATGTATGTATGTATATATGTACGTAGGTATGTATGTGTGTTTTTGTATGTATGTATGTATGCATGTATGTACGTATGTATATATGTATGTATGCATCTATGCATAAATGTATTAATACAGACAAACCCAGATTAGACAGTCTGCACCATTCTGACATGTTTATGATGACACCGGTGAAGAGAAGTTCCTGGAGCCTGGAAGTTAATACTACAGTCATGTGCATGTGCAGGCACTGGGAAAGGATGGAAAGTACCATGACGTCACACCCGTCCCAGGGGCAGTGCTGGTCAATGTGGGTGACATGATACAACGCTGGACAGCCAATAAATTCCCTGCCACGGTATGACTAATTTACATCAATTGTAATAGTTGCATCAGAGCCATCTTCCCCCTTTCCCTCCTCCTCCTCCCCTCCTCTCCTCCTCCTCCTCCTCCTACTCCTCGTTGTCGTCGTCGTCGTCGTCGTCGTCGACGTCGTCGTCGTTGTCATTGTCATCATCATCATCATCATCATCATCATCATTATGATTGTCATAGACGTAACAATGTCATATAGAACTGGCTGTCAATACATAAAGGAAAACATGTAGACATTCAAATGGTGTCCCATTATGTTCTTAAGGTGCATTTTATAGATCTTTTTAGCGTGTTCATTACAGCTCCAGCGCATCTTTATATCACTAGACACACTGAAGCGGACAGAACACGCTCTGGATGATAAATCATGGACTGGAGAGGTTACTGCTGCTCTGCTGTCTTGCACATGGCTGAACACTGGGAGATGTGGATGTCCCAGTTCAACTGTCCACCACTGTCTCTGATGACCTGTCCGTCACTCTTCCTAGTGACCTGTCCTGTTTGTCTGTCACTTTTCCTGATGATCTGCCCTTTTTGTCAGCCAATAACACTTACAAGACTTGATTTCAGAAATTAAGACTGGTAGTTATTCTCAGATAGGTTAGTTATCACTGGTTCAGAAACACGATGTAATCGTTATTTACAGACATAATGATTATTGACTTTTCAGAAGCACTACGTAATAGTTATTCACTGATATAATAGCTACTGATGTTTGGAAATACCAGATTATACTGTTCACATATGAAATAATAGTCATCATTATTGAAGAAATACTAGATAATTACGCGATAACTATTGATGTTTTAGAAACATTTGAGAAACATCAGATGGTAGTTGGTCATGTCGGGAATAGCTATTTACAGTTACAATAGTTATTGAAGTTCCAGAAACGTTCGGTGGTAGTTCACGGTTATAGTATTAAGAGAATGTTGTGTTTCCTAGATACATAGTCATTGTTGTTCACAGACACAATAATTGTTAATGTATCAAAAACACCACTTGATATTTGCTGAAAAATTCAATAATCAGTTTAGAAACACCGGATTACATTTTTCATAGATACAATTATGATGTTTCAAAAACACCAGGTTGTAAATATTTTCTTATGTTTAAGAAACAGCAATGGATCGTCTTTTTTTTGTTAACAGTTACTACATTCACTGATGTTTGAGAAACACGTCTATTATAAACGATGTTTCAAAATTGTCGGCCGGTAGTTGTTCAGAGATGCCATGACTGTTAAAGTCTCAGGAATGACCGTTTCAGGAACACCGGTTGGTATGTTGTTTAAAGATTCAATGACCGCTGCTGTGTCAGACACACTGGTAGAGGGTTCTTCTTAGATATATTACCTGTTGAGGCTTTAGAAACACAAGATCGTAGTTGTTCGCAGATACAATGCCTGTTGGTGTTTCAGAAACACTGCGTGGTAGTTGTTCACACAGACAATACCTGCTGATGTTTCAGAAACACTGGGTGGTGGTTGTTCACAGATACGATACCTGTTGATGTTTCAGAAACGCCGGGCGGTGGTTGTTCACAGATACAATACATGTTGATGTTTCAGAAACACTGGGTGGTGGTTATTCACACAGACAATATCTGTTGATGTTTCAGAAACGCTAGGTGGTTGTTCACAGATACAATACCTGTTTATGTTTCAGAAACACTTGGTGTTGGTTGTTCACAGATACAATACCTGTTGATGTTTCAGAAACACTGGGTGGTGGGTTGTTCACAGATACAATACCTGTTGATGTTTCAGAAACACCGGGTGGTAGTTGTTCACACACGCACAATACCTGTTGTTGTTTCAGAAATACAAGGTGATGACTGTTCACAGAGAAAATACCTGTTGATGTTTTAGAAACACCAGGTGGTGGTTGTTCAGGTACAGTACCTGTTGATGTTTCAGAAGCACCGGGTGATCGTTCCCCCTCAGGCTGTTGCTGAGGGCCGTGTCCGCCAATCGTTGGCCTTTTTCTGTCGTCCTGATGACGATGCCCTCATCACCTGTCTGGATGGGTCAGACACCTATCCCCCCATCACCTTCTATGACTACCTGATGGGCAGATTCGCTGTCACCTACTAATAGCGGGATAGGGTATCAGAACAAGAATTAGACCACACACGTGTAGTGGAACTGATGTGGACATACTACCTCGTAAAAGCATTCACATTATTAGAACACGATAGTGGATATGATAATGAAGTACTGCCTGTGTGTTTGTGTTATGACAGCTAGTTTAAGCAGTGATGCAAGTGGAAGATGATCGATTTGGTATTGCATGTTTTTTTTTCGGAATGCCTAGGACATGACAGTTAAATTATACATGGAATGTCTCACCGATTATTATGCAAGCATTCTTTATATCTTTGCAAACACTAGACCTATCAGTCTGTTCATTTTGAGATCATGTCAATTTTGATCATTTTGCAGTAGTTTCTAGTTCATTTTGAAACGATGCCAAATTTGCAACGTATTGCAGCAAACTAGAGTGGTGTAAGTAACTATCAAGTGTACTGAGAAGGATGAGGTATGTGGCACTAGTCCTGTGCAGGCGACACAACATGAGTTGTTTTTTTTCATACATTTTTTTTTATTTCTTTCCTCATTTTTCTCTTCCATTCCACAGTTCCTTCTTCTTTCTCTCTTCTCCATTCTTTCATCGACATGATCTTTCTCTTTGCTGTACATTTCCGGATACAAATTACCACATATTTTTGTTATTAATCATATTTGTACATGTCTGACAATATCGTAGTAAATAAATCCGTGAAACGTATTAGAAATGAGTTATCTTTTTTCGGTTTGAATGGATTTGAGCGAGAGTTCAATGTATGCCGAGGAAAGGTTGTTTTCCTTTTGTTGGATATACACACACATACAAACAAAAATCACTAAGCACAATCCTCTGAATTCTTACAGACTACAAGCACATACAGGCAACCAAACACACCCGCTCGCTCACTCCACTCACACCCCCTCCCCTCCCCATCCACCCACACCCCCACTTTCTCTCTTCTTATGATTAATAACACTTGAACAATATACATGATTACACAATTTATCATAATGAAGTAATATTTTCTCCGTGTGGTACCATGCGATAGCTGTTGTATATGAAGCATAACATAATTACGTTCACTGCAATGATCCTTCAAAATTTAGATTTAAACAGACTTAAGCATTTCCCAGCTGAGTGTACACACCAGCACCAAAATCCCGTCCATCTGTATCTTTATATTTCTTTAACAATCAAAAGAAAGTTAATTATGCTCTTAAGCCCGCTACCAATATGACAAATATGAGTTCATCTCTCTTCATTTTCATCGTTTGCTCAAACGGTACCTCTTGAGACCTTGACGAATGTCACAGTACATTGTGACTCTCCAGTGAGCTTGACCATTATCGGCGTGCAGCAGGCCAGGTTTCTGTTCTAGGACTCTGATGTGTTGAAGACTCCTAGAGGAAGTATTCCACTGTCATGGGGTATTCGCTACAGAGGCAGTCTGCAGAACCACCTCTGTAGAACTTTGTGAAGACATGAAGCCCGAGTTTGCCGATTCCTGCTCTCCGTATCATAATGGTTTGCTGGTCTTCACTAGACAGGAGGCAGTAGGTGTCTCGTCTGTTTCAGTCAGGGTGCTGTTGAAACCGTCCACCTTTCTGCTTTTCCCTCAGCATGGTTCTCAGCTGGTTTTCAGAGATGACTTCTTGGTTTGCTTGTGATAGCTGTACTCCTTCCTTAGCCAGCTCGTCAACTTCCTCGTCGCTCTGTATGCTGCAATGTGATGAAATCACCTGGATGGCCATGTGCTCAGTGGACTGCTTCAGGGAAGTCAAGGCAGAGTTCAGAGCATTCATTGTCATGCCGAGAAGATTTTGCATATACTCAGGAGTGGATCAATTCCCTGTTGTTAGAGTACATTCTTATTATTGTTTTGAATGTGCATGTTCCAGCCATGTAGTTCGTGAGAAAATTTGTTTGGAGGATAGCTTGACTCCAGCTTTGTCATGAGAAACCCACCTCTCCCATTCCTGACAGGTTGTTGAGCCACTTACTGTGTCCAGAGCTGTCGGTGTAGGTCTGTTCCACGTACTCTGGGGTAACTGCTTTCCTCTCAGGGTCCGACTGTGTATGTTTTGCAAAAATTCCTGGATGTTCTTGTTTTTATTTCAGCGATCTGGTTTCTTTTTCCAGATGAGTACAATTCTGTGCACTGTAAAATCTTTTGCTCCTTTGCTGCATCAGATCAGAATCTTGTCCGTGAAGTCTTCGTGCTCTGTGCATAAAGCCGTTGCGTTTTAATCAGCGGTTTGTGTGACATTTTTTCTGTTGATTGGATGGTTCTTCATGTGTCAGGACGTTCCTGTCTGGTCTGCGTTTGAGGCTGGCAAGAGCCGTCAGTGTCCATGAACTGAGTCACAGTAGACTCAAGTGCACCCGTGATGATCTGTGATATCTGATTTTACACTCAGGTGACTGTGTCAAAATATGAATTAGTTGCGAGCCCCTACGCAGCTGTTCTACATTCAAGGACAGGTCTTACACGTCCCGATTACGTGAAGGAAAATTTAGAGCGAAAAGTGGTTAGTACCGCCAACGACACAGACAGACCGATAACAGGACAAAACACAATGCTTTTCGACCTCGTGGGTCTTCTTCAGGCAAAAACAAACAACATTTAGGACAGTGAAAACAAACGAGCAACCACTTCTCTTCTCATATCGGCGGCGAATATGAGACGATAAGTGGTTTCTCGTTCTTGTTTGTTTTTGCCTGAAGAAGACCCAAGAGGTAGAAGTGCATTGTGTTTTGTCCGGTAATCTGTTTGTCTGAGTCCTTGGCGGTAACTAACCCCGTTTTCGTTCTAAATGTTGCTTCATTTTCCGGCCTCTGTCGTTTTGAAACTTCCATTATTTGCTTAGCCAACTCCCCCCAGAATGTTCCAGGCTTTTTCATTAAAATTATGCACAGTCTGGCTGTGCACTTGTCAGTCTGATGCTTCAAGGTGGCTTTGGCTGAGAGCTACCTCCCAGTTTTAGGTAGATCCGTCCGTGTGTTTTAATCACTTTTATCACAATATAGTAAGTGACTGGGGGGGGAAAAGCCAGACAGCGTCTGAAGGACACAAATAACATTTTGCATATAGTGTGACCGAAAAAAAAAATACAGCATAAGCATAACAATTAGTCATACTTGGTGGTGACACCGATGAACATACATTAAAAACGACACAGTATTCTGTCTTCCTCTGAGATATTGACTGCACATTTTCACTCTCACATTAGACAGTGGATGTATTAGTGCGGGATAGTAATGTCGAAATGTTATACTTTGATAATGCCGATTATCACTCTGAACTTGCCTAGACGTTCAATATATTGATGTACTACATAAGTAAGTAAGTAAGTAATTAAACACATCTTTTTGGGCGGCTTTTTCTTTTAAACGCCATTAAGCAACACTACCTTAACATTACCTTTTTAGACACCATTACAACTCAATTATCTTAAAGGTAGGTAACGCATACTACTGATGTCCATTAAAAACATACAAACAAGCAAAAGAACTTTTTCTGTCAGGGGTGTGGAGTGTTATAAGCCGATACCAATGCTTGGTATTACTAAACAGGAGCTGCTGGTGTATGTCTTTTAAATAACCAGATAATTTTTCATGAGCGTGTATTTTTTTTTTTATAATAAGAGTAGTTATTATACGATCTGCATCTCTCTCCCTACAAATCGAACGCATTGAAATCATACTCAAGTAAAGCACGACTAGCAAAATAGTGCATCTGTAAACGTGTGATGCTATTAAACCTTTCCAATGTGTCGCTAGAACAGAGGGAGCCCCAGCTGAACAAACTGATCTTTAGAATTTAAGTCGCAAAACCAGTGTCAGTGTGAAAATATTCCAGGTACAGACGATTGTATCCCTTTCATCCCTTTATGACGAGAAATAAATACTCCACACCTTACAGATGGATTGAGTATATGCGCGAGTGTATAGGTTCGTGTGTGTGTGTGTGTGTGTGTGTGTGTGTGTGTGTGTGTGTGTGTGTGCGTGCGTGCGTGCGTGCGTGCGTGCGTGCGTGCGTGCGTGTGTGTGTGTGTGTGT
>JADBJO010018920.1:17500-34348 GCA_016801955.1 Conus betulinus
GATGCTCCCCCCACCCCCCACCCTTAACACCTGCCATCGTGGGATAGTATGATGATTAGAAGATACAAATACTTCAATTGTGCCCTTAATACTTGGTACTTGAATTCTTATCACCCTCTAGTGTAACTCTCTCTAAAAGGGAAATGCATGCATTTTCACCTTAGAGTTTAATGTATTAAAAAAACAAACTACAACAAAACCACCCCACATAATTCAAATTTAAAGACTATCGCCAGTTTTCTAATAAGATGTTGTGTATTTCATAGTGTAAGCTTATTCAATTGTTAACCATTTGTATAACAGGCCAGCTTTTTTTTTTTTCATTTACGTTTTCTTCTCTTTCTCTTGTTTTCGTTTTCATTTAATTGCTATACGGTTATAAGAATTACTTTGCGTATGTATTTTCGTGCCTCTCCAGATGTGTGTCAATTATGTGTTTTGAATTTCTGTGCACTGTCTTCTTTTGACGCATCTGTATTTTTTTCAAATTTTTGGTTGAAATTCGCTACTGGAAAAAAAATGGTAAAAAGGAAAGTGAAAGAAAGAAAAGACGAAAACAGATGCACCAAAAGATGTCAGTGGATCCCTGGGAAGTATTACCCTCAACTGCCGGACCAACCAGCACTCATGTACCAACCCTCGAAGGCCTGTGCCGTGGAGACGTTGAAGGCAGCAGTCCTGCACAACCCCTGCACATAACTGGGGACAGACGGTTGAGTAGATCCTGACTGCCCAGGTGTCTATCAAAGGACTCCTAAACCCTACTATCATAGGACAATATGATGGTTGTGGTATAGACAAGGGAGATAGAGTACTTGCCGGCAGTATGAAGATGAGAGACGGTGTACTTGTTACAGCTGGACGATATGTTCTCGTCGTCCAAGGGATTTTTTGAGCTGGACGAGGAGGTGAAGATCAAGTATGCACGAACGGGCACCAGTTTCCATGGATATATTGGGATGGAGAAGGAAAAGTATATGCTTATATCTGTATGATTGTTTTGTGTTCTTTTTCTGTCTACCTATCTGCTTGTCGGTCTGCCTGCTCGTCTTCCTGTCTATGAATGTCCCTTTGGTCTGCCCGTCTTTTTCATTTTTCTGTTTATTGCTGTCTTCGAGTGCCTTCCTGAAACAAAAACAAACAAACAAACAAACAAAGACAGCATACCGTGACTCCCCTTTCATAATCAGAAAACCTGGTGAGTGTCCTCATGACGACACAGTGCTGATTGCTCCCTGTGGATTGTTAGTGACATTGCTGAATACCTGAGTGGAGCTGTGTTTGGGATAGACGCAATGAGCGGCGTGTGATGCGGGTGTGTAAACTGAGCAGCAAAACTGAGCAAATCCCCCACTCACTGAAAACAACAACAACAACAACAATGAACAGAAAAAAAGAAACATTTAAGTCCAATACATTGAAAATTGAATACAGTCCATGCAGATTTCTTCCATTTTATTGATTTCCACTTGTGGTAATTTTTCTTTCAGAGGCTATCGAAATTGATATTGGAACATCATGTCTGGAACGACAAAGGATTTTATCGATATTCTAGGCAGGTTTAAGGGAAATTTTAACCGACCTTTTGTCCATTTGAGAGAGGGAGAGAGAGAGAGAGAGAGAGAGAGAGAGAGAGAGAGAGAGAGGAGAAGAGGGGGGGGGAGGGAGGAGAGAGAGAGAGAGTTAAGCTGTTTTGTTTCTAATAAGACTTCAGAGATTTGAATACTTTGTACATTTTATGAGCCTTTTCAACAAATTTATGGTCTGCAAAATTATATTAATTCTCATTTATCTTCTTTGTTTAAAGGACCAGTAGAACCAAAGCTAACCTGAAAGTAAATTGAATCAAGTCAGGCAGACAGTATGTGTCTGTTGTAAACACACTACCTTGCTCTGATTCACGAGTATCTAAATCTTGTGTGTGTGTGTGTGTTGTGTGTGTGTGTGTGTGTGTGTGTGTGTGGTGTGTGTGTGTGTGCGTGTGGTACGTGCGTGCGTGCTGTGTGCGGTGTGGTGTGTATGCGTGCATATGTGTGTGTGCGTGTGCGTGTGCGCGTGCGTGCGTGCGTGAATGTGTGTGTGTGTGTGTGTGTGTGTGTGTGTGTGTGTGTGTGTGTGTGTGTGTTGTGTGTGATGCTATGTATGAGAAGCGTGGTGCCTAATGTACCCATATTGTGAACTGATTAGGACATGGCTGTCTTTATCCTCATTCAGTACCAATATGCATAGCATTTTTACCCCACACATTCTTTGCCTTCTTTGATCTCAGGCTGAACGATAGCAGACCGCATGCCGACTTGAAAGAGGTGTTCAACTTCTGTCCCCGTGAAGAAAAGGTAGCACATCTTTTGATCTTTTTGTTATAGATTCGAAACAGATGTTGAATTTCTTGTGTAAACGTTAAGTTTAGGAAACATTGAAGTTTCGACGACAAATCAGAGTGAAAGATACGACACTGCCAAAACAGAATAATTATAGTATTAAGTAGTCTCAGATTATGACAGAATAAGGCGTAGAGTGGACAGAGATGAAGAACGTGAATCTTAACTAATAATTGAAGAGAGAGAGAGAGAGAGAGAGAGAGAGATAGAGAGGAGAGAGAGAGAGAGAGAGAGGGGGGGGGGGAGAGGGGAGGGAAGGAGAGGGATTTGGGAGAAAGGGTTACACATTTTCACTAGAGAACGTTTTCAGATGCTTTATCAACATTGTATATGTGAACAGATCTTGCACGTGAAAGATTTTTATCTTTGGAAATGAACAAGATTAACCACAGATTAATTGTGTGTGTGTGTGTGTGTGTGGTGTGTGTGTGTGGTGTGTGTGTGTGTGTGTGTGTGTGTGTTTTGTAAATGCTCCTTTGATTTTGTACTTAATATCTTATTTGGAAGAGAGTTCAGATTGTAAGTCCTAGTGACCAAAACCTGTTTTGTAATGGTCAACACTTACACAGGGTGCGAACAATAACTCTTCAGTTTGTAAGTAGGTAGTGAACGTAAATGGCATAGTATCTGTCGGAACTTAAAAGCAACAAAGGAATGCCCGTGTTGAAGTCAATTTGTCTTTATTGCAGAGAAAGTATATTTAGTACTATAAATTTCCATCCGTTCCGTTTTCTGCAAGTCGCTTACACCTGGAGGGGTTCTGGTACTCGCCGTTGAGATTCGGTTTTATTTGTGGACGTCACTGCACGCATCCTGTATTACCACAGATTAAGTATATATTGTGTCCTTAGTCTGTGGTATTACTGATGCATAATCGATATACGAGAGATGCGCGTTGAAAAAGACCTTATTGCAGTGGTGATGAAGTACTCTGCAGCAATGATGAGATAAAAACAACTGTGAGATGATCTTGCATATACTGTCAATTTACAACCTGTCTAAGGATTGGTAAAAAAGTGTATGCCCCTTAAACGCGTTATATGTATGGATCAGTTATGTTTGGGTTTCCTTACCCCCTTTCACCCCCCCCCTTGCCTGACTAATCTTGCTCTCTTTGTACTCTCCAAAAAAAACTTTACGTGGTTGCGGGGGACCTGAATGTGGTTTAGTTAAATTTGTGCCGCAGTAGGAATCCATTACCTAGGTTCCAGTGCGGTGTGTCCCTTCTCACTGAAGTAGAGATTTTAATATCAGTGTCAAAATCGCCAAAAGAGTTTTGGACCGAATAAAACACCTTTAAATATTAATTAAGCTTATTGTAAAAATTCTTGTGTGAGAAAATTTGCTGGGGGGCCATACAGCCCGCCTTCATTATTTGGGTCCCTGGCCCTCAAATGAATAAATCATTCTTGGGCAAAAAACAAAAAACAAAAAAAAACGGTGTTTCCCGCCAGGACCAAAAGGGACTAGGAAAAACAAAAAAAACCAGGTCGTGCTTCTGTCTTGATTGCGCCGGCTCCATCCTTGAAGAGATTGCTAAACAAGGGAATGACCTGTAAAGAAAAAGGACGGGTTCCCACGCATTTGTGGGCTATTTTCTCTTCTTTCATCTGTTCTCCAACACGAGGTTTGTCCCCGCGCACTGTCCTCTTCGAACCCCACCCCCACCAATCCCCTCCCAATCCAGACCGTCCATTCCTACACCCCCCCACCTCCCCCCCCCCCCCCAACCCCCCCCCCCCCCCCACCCCCCCCCCGACCCCCACCCCCCCCCCCCCCCCCCCCCACCCCCCCCCCCCCCCCACCCCCCAACCCCCATAATCCCACCCCACACCCCACACCCACAAGCGTTCAAATCCACCCTTAACAAGCACATGGCTTAAGTTTCCTGTCACTTTATATATCCTTAATCCCACGGATGCTCCCGTCCGTTTCCCTATATATATTCTAACCACACCCCATCATTTCCTTTTTTTTATTCTGGTCTTGTTCTTATGTCTATGGGTTAACAAAGTCTCTAATCTTTCTATATTCTCTCTCTATCTTTATTTTCAACTCCCTCCAAAAAAAGCAAAAACCAACAAAAAACCCTCATCGCCTCAAAATGAAGATTATTTCCTATCAATTCCCCCCTCCCTTCTCCCCGTCTAATAATATGAGTGCGCCGTATGAAAACAAAATCACAAAAAAAACGAAAAAACAAGGTTAACACAAAAAAACCAAAGAAAAAAACACAAAAAACAAAAAACTGCATAAAAAATAAAAATCAAAAAACAAATAAAAACCAATAAAAAACAAAACTAAATAAAAAAAAAAAAAAAAAACAATTAAATTTAATTAAAAAAAACAACAAACAAAAAAACAAAAATCAAAAAAAAAAAAAAAAACAATAAAAAACCTAAACAAAAACACTAAAATTCAAAAACAAAAATTCAAAAAAAAAACAACAAAAAAATCAAACAAAAACAAAAAAAAAATAAAAACACAAATTAAAAAAAAACACATCAAAACAAATAATCAGTGAACAAACAAAAATAAAAACAAAAACAAAAAAAAACAACCCAGAACACTCCACAAAAAACGAAAAATCAAAAAAAATAAACACAAAAAACATCAAAAAACAAACACAAAAAAAACAATCATAAACTAAATCACAAAGACAAACAACAAAAAAACAAAAAAAAAAAAAAACATAAATAAAAAAACCAAAAAAAAACAGTAAAAAAATAAAAATCTAGAATGAAACAATATTAAACAAATAACACTTCAAAATAATAAAAACAAAAAACAATAAAACAACAACAAATTAAAAATACACATAACAACAGGGCCTCAAAACATAAAAACATAAACCTAAAAACACAAACCACTAAAACATTAACAAACACAAAATACAATAAAACAAAAAAAAAAAGAAAAATCAAAAAAAATAAAAAAAATAAATAAAAAAAAGCCCAACACCCTAAAAGACTAACCAAAAAAATCTCTAAATACAAAAAAATACGCAAATTAAAAAAAACAAACAAATGACAACAAAATCAAAAAACAATCCCATATTCTAAAAACCAAAAAAAACAAACAATAACCATCAATGCTAAAAAATTCATCAGTATATGAAACAAAAACAAAAAAAGAAACAAAGAACACACGTAAACAATAAAACCAAAACAACACCAAAAAACAGCATACCACATAACAACCAAAACCAAAAACAAACAAAAATACTTAAACACAAGAACAATAAATAAAAAATACAAACACTCAACAAACCACCAAACTACAATAAGAAGGCACCAAAATTAAATAGGCATTCAATAATCTAAAAAACAAAAATGACAACACACAAAAACAACAACACTAAACACAAACACCACCAAAAAACAAAACCCAAACAAAACAAAACAACACAACAAAAAAAAAAAAAAAACAAAAAAATACGAAAAAACAGCAAAAAAAGACAACAACAAAAACAAAAAAATAAAAAATTCGCAAAAGTAAACACAAAACAAACAAACAGAACTAAAAAAAACAAAAAAATAAACAAAAAGACAAATAAAAAACATAAACAAAAAAAAAAAAAAAAAAAACTTAAATAAAAAAACAAAAAAACCCACAACAAAAAAAAACACAAAAAAAAAAAAAAAAAAAATAAACAAACAAAACTCTTAAAAAAAAAAACAACTTAAAAAAAAAATAAAAAAAAAAAAACGAAAAAAAAAAAATAAAACAAAAAACAATAAAAAAACATAAAAATACTTTAAAAAATAAACAAACAAACAAAAACAAAAAAAAATTAACAAAAAAAAAAAAACATAAAAAAAAAAAAATAATAACCGTTGGTAACAAAATTAAAAAAAAAAGAAACAAAGTAAAAAAACACAAACAAAAAAAAACAAAGATGTCAGTGGTATCCAAAACCAAACAAAAAAACTTTCTATAAAAAAAAAAAAAAACAAAAATAAACCAACTAAAAGAAGAAAAAAAAAAAAACAAACAAAAACAAAAAAACATGGAAAACAAAACAAATTAAACAAACAAAAAACAAAAACAAAAAAAAAAAATAAAAAAAAAAAACCTAAAAAAACAAAAAACTAACAAAAGAAACAATCGGAAAAAACAAATGACACAAAAAAACAATATAAAATAAAAAAAAACAAAAAAAAAAAACAAAAAACATAAAAACCCAAAAAAAAAAAACACAACAAACAAAACAAAAAACCACTAACACAAAAAAAAAACAACAACAGCAGAAAAAACAAGTCACAAAATAACAAACACAAAAAAATAAAATTTAAAAAGATAAAAAAAGAGCCAAGAAAACACAAAACCACAAAAACACCAATGTAAAAAATTCAAAAAAAAACAACCCCCACAAAACTCTCACAAAACAAACAAAACAATTAATAAAAAAACAATAACAAAACCAAACAAAACAAAAAAAAAACCCAAGAAAAAAAAAAAAAAGAAAAAAGACAAACAAAAAAATAAAAGAACCACAAACAAAAAACAAAAACAAAACCAAAACAAAATACCTGGTCACAAAACACTAACAAAAAACAACAAACAAAAAAAAACAACAAAACAACAAGAAACACAAAAATAACAAAAAAAGTAAAAATAAACGACACGCAGCACCACAAAACAGACAACAAAAACAAAAAAAAAACACAACTTAAAAAAAACAACAACCACAAATAACCACAAAAAACAAAAAAAAAAAAGCGAAACAACGAAAAAAATAAAAACAAAAAAAAATAAACCAAAATAATACATAACCAAATATCAGGATCGCAATGAGATACACCGACAAATAAATACAATTCGCTAACAACAAAAGATGGACACACAGTGCAAACCAAACCCCCCCAACCAAGATAAACAATAACTTCCCTTGAAAATCAAAAAAAGAATCATAAACCCCACGCCAAACTAACCAACACACACCAAACTCACAAACAACTCAAAAAAAATAACAAAAAAAAACAAACAAAAAACCAACCAAAAAATCACAACAACCACCAAACCAACAACAACCCCCCCCAACCATCAAAAAAACCACCAAAAAACAAAAAAAACACACAAAAATATAAAAAAAAAAAAATACAAACAAAAAAAGCAATAAAAACACCACAAAAAATAAAATAAAAAAAAATAAAACATTTAAAAAAAAATTTCTAAAAAACAAACAAAAAAAAAAAAAATAAAAAAAACAACAATTAAAAAAAAAGAAAAAAAAAAAAAAAAAAAAAACCACAAAAATTAACTAAAACAAAGAACAAAAAAAAAAAAAAAAAAAAAAAAGAAAAATTTACAAAAAAAAAAAAAAAAAAAAAAAAAAACAAAAATCAAAAAACAAAAAAAAAAAAAAAAAAAATTAAACAACAAAACCAAATTCTCTTTACACTCACCACAAACCATACACACTTTCCTAACCAAACTAAACAATTGAAAAACAACAAATAAACTACTTACCAAAATTCACGTTTTTTAAAAAAAAAGAATGAAATTAGAAGACCGGACAAGCCCCAAACTGTGATCTTCATGTAGAGGAAACAGTCCCCCTGCCATATGAAAGAAGAAGAGTTTGGTTATATTTTTGATTGATATATTTTATTTATATATATTCCCTTTGACAAAAAGCCTGAGGAGTCATCGCGCCAAGCTGCCACATTAAAATCACCACCCGTGTGGGAAATGTGGGAGAGACATTTTTTGACCTGGTAAGGCCGAAATGGCCATGTTCGTGGATATGTACTGCAGAATACTAACTCTGAAACCTTACCCTCAAACATAGCATTGCACACCCTACACCCAACACCGCAACACAGAGCAACTTAAACGGGCACAACAAACAACCACCATACACACACACCAAGAGTAGAGACACACACAAACACCCACATGGCCGAGCACACCACACACAGAGAGGAATAGAGAGAGAGGGGAGGGAGAGGTGAGAGGGAAGGAGAGAGAGAGAGAGAGTTCAGATTGGACATATGATTTATTCATTTAAGGCCATGGACCCATATGAAGAGAGTGGCTAGATGCACATGACACCTTACAAGAAATATATTACAAACGTCAGCAGCGAATATCACACGAGCTCCCTTAACGAAATCTGACATCCTACAAACAATCATAGTAAGCATTGTTTCTTTCAGCTGGAACAGTAAAACGACGAATCATATTCTCTTCTTCTGATGACAGTAGCAAGCAAAACGAAAAATACATGGCTAACTGTGATATTAAAAAAAAGCTCTACGGTTTTAGTTGCACACGAATATCATTAAAAGCAGGGCACTGGCAAAACAAAATGAATTTTTATCTCAGCTGATTCTTTGCAATGGGGACGGAGCAGTTCGGTCGTAGCTACCCGAATATGTGGGGATTAGTATGGACTTTTTTTATTTCAGAGAGTTCAAATCTGAATCTTGTAAAAGTACGTCGTAAATGTTTTTGTATAAAAAAATGAGGTATTTTTTTAATTAAATGTAAGGAACTATAGGCTTTGTACACATCAGACCTGTTACTTGATAGAATATGACTTTTCCACGTTTTGCCATCTACTGTCGATCAGTCTTTGTGCCGAATTGTTTGAATAAAGTTTTCTTTTCTCCTACCTCTCCCCTTGATATATCTATGCATACCCTAACACCAGCTCACCAACACATATACATTTGAAATCCCAGTTAAGTTTTGCCCTTTGAGTCGAGAGATCAATAGTGTATTATATGCTTTTCGAAGTAACCTATCAGTTTTCATTCTCAATAACTTTAACCAGTAGCGGATTTCTAATTAACTGCGTAATCTATGTACAACACTGGATATCCTAATTATTCGTTTTTCTTCTTCTCTCTTTCTTTCCTCTCTTCGCTTTCCTTCCATCTCTCCTCTCCCTTCTTCCTCCCATACTGAAAATCAAATTTGGCGCTTCTAAACTTCTACGCCGAAACGTCCTTTTAAATTTAAAAATATTTTACGGCAGTTCAAATGAACTAAATTTCACGGATTAATGCCCACCAGCATGGGGGTCTATATTCTAAACCCCAAGCTCCGAAACCATACTGTACAATGGTGGGGGGGGGGGCCCATGTTGCCTAAAAACATGTTGACAAGCACTGATTCTCCGATGAGAGGTGATTTTAATTTTTTCAAAGAATTTTCCTCTTCGTGATAAAACATAGTAACATGTTCCTAACACTCTACTAGAAAGACCTCTACGCTCCACACAAAAAGCTCGCAGTCCTATTGGAAGAATTTATTCCAAGGTATATATAAGACGGTTAAAGTGCATAACAGAACCTTCTCGTACAAACCATTTTCTGTTCCTCTTCCTCTCCGTTGCATGCACCACTGTGACAATCCTTTCTTCTATAAAAACAAGAATCCCGGTTTTTATAAAAAAAAAAAAAAAAAAATCAAAAATTGAAACTTTTTAATTATTATGCTGTTATCAGCTCAGCAGGTCGTTTAATCATTTAGAGAGGGAGAGGTCGTGCCTCTCCTCTGCAGACCCAACCCTACAGTCCAGGCTACATAAAATCGTCTGCTAAGCATAGAATAAAAAAGTGATTCCGTGAGACTGTTTGTATATTCTAATTCACACCCATGCCTACTGTTTTTTCCTCCCTAAATCTTGTTCGTTTGCGAGCAGGTCAGTACTAAGAACTCTTTGAATGACAATAGACCTAGGATTCACACGCCATCCTCCCGTGTTTTTACTCTCGAGTTACACATTAAACATAATCAGAGTTTGATTTTGTTTGCTGCCCCGCTTCTTTAATTATCCTTATTTTTTTGATTTTGAGTTATAACAATGCTCCCTTGGAATGCTTTAAAAACAATTTCCGTCCTTCTTTATTTTTTAAATTATTAACCAATAAAAATTTCTAATTTTTTTTAAATTTTTTTACACAAACAAATAATATTCATAAATTAATTTATATATATTAGATTATTAAATATAAATTTACTTTTAATATTTATAATATATTAATAATAAAATTTTAAATAAAATATGTAAATTAATTTTTTTAAATAATAATTAAATATTATTAATTATACAACACAAATATTTATAATTACAAAACTTAAAAATTTTTAAATTATTAATTACGGTTTTTTTGTATGCACATCAATAGGCCCACAGTAAGTTTTTTTCGATTGATCGAGTCAAAAAACACAAAACCCCCTTTGTTTCCAAAATCAAAATGCTACATATAAACTTGCGGTTAGAAAGAAGAAACTGCTTCTTCTTGAGCCAGGTGCAGAGAAATAAAAACATTATAGTCGACATCGAGTTTTTTCTGCGTTTTAAAAAAATCCCCGCCTCAGAGAGAGAGAGTAGAGAGAGGGGAGGCGACGAGACGAGAGGGAGATAGACAGAGAATACTAATACTAAAAGACATTTTTCCCCCGCCCAAAAGTATGTTATGAAAACGCTTTGTTTAATCGCAATATTTTATTATCCCGCCGGGGCAGGATCTTCCCAACTGAGATCCCACAAACTGAGGAGAAGGTCAGGGATGCTTATTTTCTCAGTGCTGCGCGACCCGGTGGGTGGTGACCATGGCTAGGAGCAGTTGCGTGAGCTAGCCCGGGTGTCTCTGGGAACCCAGGCGGTGGCCCCTTGCGGAACCGGGAAGAGTAAGTCAGTAGGTTTGTCCGGCTGGTTGAAAAAAATGCCCTCGCCTTCCTTTCCCTGTTGTCACAGAACTGTGCATTGTGTACTTTAGGCGAACCATGGGATGATGGTGATCGGTGGGATGATGATGGGAGATGGACTTTGATTATGTTGCTGGATGATGACCGTGAGACGACGACGACTACGCGACAACGAGATGATGATGATGATGATGATGATGGAAGATGATTTCTATTGATTATTTCTAATTTTTTTTTTTATCATAATTGTTTGTTGTTGTTGCTTAACTACTACACTACTCACTACTAACTTAATAACTTTCTAACCTAAACTAACTAGTACCTCTACTACTTATCTACTACTACTACACTGGTGTTGGGTGCTGCTGTTTGCTTGCTGTCTGATGAGGTACTATATACTACTATCCTCTGGCTACTACCTACTACTGGTTGCTGCTGCTGGCTTGCTGCTTACTTGTTAACTTTTATATACTCTACTTACTTACACTGACTTCTACTGCTTTTATTTTTTTATAAAATATTTTTATAAAATATTATATAATTACCTTTTTAATAATAACCTTGTTATTCGGTAGTTGTGGTGGTGTTGGTAGCAGTAGACCCGTTAAAGTAGCATAGCAGCAGTAGTATTAATAAAAACCTGTAGTAAACACTTAAAAAAAACTCTAACTTTGCACTGACTGGCAACTATATTGGTCAGAAAAACCCCCTTGCATGAATGCTGTTTAAAATAAAATAAAAAAAAATAATAAAAAAATTTGTCTCTGTGTTTGTCATGATTTGTGCATATGTTTGTAATCATATAAGCAATATTTGTTAATTGGTCCTTGAAATTGCATTCCCCTTTCTTGATAGCGATGTATTTTCCCAATGATATGTGTTTTTTGGTGTATTGTATTGCATTGTACTATATTGTCCCAACAATTTGCAAGCTCACATTTTATTGTCCATGTGAGACAATTCGAATTACTTTCCCTATAAAAAAAAAAAAAAATATGCAATGGGCAGAAAATAGTTTTTTCCTAGGGTATTTTACTGATTGTTTATCCCTCTCTCCTATTATCTTTTTTGTTTCAGAGTACACGTTTTTGGTTCAAAAGTCATAATATTGATCCTTCCTAATCAGTCCTTCCACATGAAAAATTTAACTGATTCTTATCTAAAAAAACAAAAAAAAAAAAAAACCCTCTTTTCTTCCCCGCATTTTTTTTTTTTTTTTTTTTTTTTTTTTTTTTTTTTTTTTTTTTTTTTTTTTCAAAATGAAAAAAAAAAAAAAAAAAAAAAAAAAAAAAAAACACCTTCATCTTCAATAATGGTTATATATTACAATGCCGCGCACAGGCGCGCCCCGCCAACACAGCAGCCCTGGGGGAACTGTTTGAAGTGTGCCTATTTCTTCAAGTGTTGAATCCCTGTTAAAATTCTAAATGGTCGGTATTGTGTAATTCGTTTCTTCCTTTGTGTGAAACTTTCTTAGGTAGGAGGCTTAGGTTGTTCTGATCAACATGTGAGTGTGGTGCGTGTTGCGTGCTCGCGCGCGCGCACCCGACGGGCGCGCCCGGCGCTGTGTGGTGTGTGTGTTATGTTGTGTGTGTGTGTTTTGATGCGCTCAATCCAGACTCCCGAGAGCATTCTGCTTGCTTAGTAGATTGGATGTTTAGGCGCTAAGTCCATATCGTTGTATTTTGTTTTCGTCGCATTTTTAGTCCGGTGATTTAGATTTTCCGTTATGAAATTTTCAAAGACATGATTATGATTTTTTTTTTTTTCATTTCTCTTTTTTTTTCTTTTTTCCCTTTTTCTTTAGATTAATTTTTCTTACATAATGCTGCCTGTTTTTAAATATATAATAAAAAAAAAATGATTTTTGGTGTTTATATGGCAGTTTTTCCCCCCCCTCCTCCCCCTCCCCCTCCCTTCCCTTTCCCCGCTCTGTGTTCGTTAGCTGTTGTTTTTGTAAGATGGGGCCCTTTGTTTTCCCCCCCCCCCACCGCCCCCCCTCCCCTCCGCCACCCCCCCCCCCCACGGTTTTTAGCGGATTTCTATTGATCGGCCCGATCTTTTCGTTTTACTTGGTTTTCTTTTCCCCTGTTGTCCCTATCTCCTCTGCAAGTTTCTTGTATTGTTTGTTCCTATCTTCAAAATTTTTGCCACGCACATATACAATTGTTAGTTAGAGGGACAAGATTGCCATTTGCGGATGATCCTAGTCTTGCCTTTTTTTTTTTTTTTTCCTTTTTTTTTTTTTAAAACCGAATTCACCTACATTTAATATTGGTTTAGAACTTGTATTTTCAAAAACCTTCTGCAGATCCTTAATTTCATTTTTATATACTGTTTGATTAACTACTTGTTTTTTGTAAAAAAAAATGTTGAAGTGTCTGTACATGTAGCACCGGCTACCTTGTGTGTTGTGGGTGTGTTGTGTGGTGTGTGTGTGTGTGTGTGTGTGTTGTGTGTGTGTGTGTGTGTGCAGGACCACGGTTACTGCGAAGGAGTTTTTAAGCTCTGTGAAAGGGGAAAGAAACGTAAAGAAGACTCAATCACTTCACTTCGCGCTCTGTATTTACCCTCTTGGCAAAGAGGTGTAAGACCATCCTTATTTTCAGGTGCTCATCCGCAGCGACCAGTGAAAATATCCTGTTTTGAGTTTTTTTTTCCAAGTTCACACATTTTCAACGCGAACGTGGCGAGTTGCCTAGCCCAACATTTTTTTAATGGACATTAAACTAACCTTGTCAACTCCAAACCCAAGGACAAATATTCTTTGTTCACATTTAGATTGTTTCAGAGTTTGTAGGAATACTTTACATATGTTGTTCTCTGATATGACAAATACTTGTGTATTAACTCAGCCGGTAACTCATCTGGTGGCAGGTACCACCTCTGCAGGCAGGTGCACAAAGAATTGATTTTAGAATGACCCTAGAATGCACATTCTGGAATATACCACACGACCATTATTTTGTGTGAGAACTAACCTGCACAGACAGGATCCATTAAAACTTTACATCTCTCTGGGGGTAAAATGTTCCCAAAGCGTTTCACACCTGCTTTTTTATTCAATTCCAATTCATGTGGCATATATTCCCGCCGACTCTGCCAGGGGAGGGGACATTGTAGGGGCTGTCAATTGTCAATATAAACATTAAAATATGAACTAGACTGGTCTTGACAATCTGACATTTTTTTTTAGGGTGGTCATAGCTCTTCACATCAACTTTCAACACAACCATTAAAATACCTAGCAATTTCACATATCAAAAGTTCGACTGCTGACCTTTCCATCTATATATGAACCCAAACAAACCATCCCCCCTTTACAGAAACAAACCACATTGTTTATATTTTACTCTTATGCACTGCTTCTGTTACTGATGGCATTGTACATTGAGACGTTGATGAACGGCCTGGCTAAAAAAACAAAAGTACAGTTTATTGTTTTGAACATTGTCCTTTCGAGACCACCCCCCAATTACCATGATTGTGTTCTGTTACAGACCTCCACCCCTTCCCCTCACCAAAAACAGGAAACGTTATGTCAGCAATCCCAGCAATCTCAAGCAGAAATCTTCTGAATTGGATATACCCGCCAAGGGGTGAAAGACACCAACCTCTCAAATTCCCCTTGGTGAAAGCTTTTTCCTCCTTTAGCACACCGGATCGACAACCACCAAGCACTGACAGCACATAACATAAAATACAAACTGCTGGGTCACTAACTGTGACCCGCTGGCCAAAAGCAAGACACGAACTTTGTTTGTTCGTGTTTTCTGAAATTTTATTTGTTGTATGTTGTACAGTCATAAGTACTGTGATGGTATTTGTGGACAGTTTGCGAGAGTTATGGATTTAAAAATGGGGTTTACCAGCACAGACCTGTAGTGGTTCCGACTTTTATGGGCTTCCGTCCATCATGTTCGTCCAGAACGTTGTTTTGAAAGGTAAAAATCAAGAGGTGCCCTGCTGATTGTTTTATCATCTCCTACCCCCGAAGTATGATTTGCAGAAAGAAAGAACCTTAAGGCACAATGCGTTGTCACCCCTTTTATCCCCCCGCTTAATGGAGGCAAAACGGAGTCCCCGTTAGTTTGGATGAAGAACACAAAAATTCATATCTGACAAAGTGTGTAGTCACATAGATGTTAGTAACGACCCTACTTATTTATTTTCAGATCGTACCATGGTACAATTTTCCTTACGTGACCTGGTTTGTGCTCTCCCTTTTTTGCCACCATTGTTGTCCATATCCCCCCCCCCCACGCCGCCGTCGTCATCAGTAGTTTGTTTCCCACCAATCAGCACTGCATGAACTTTCAGCAACGCTTAACAGTGGCACTCAAATGAAAAATAAGTATGTAGGCTTATTAAGCGTGAAGTAATTAAAGCAAAAAAAAGTTTTAGTTTCCTTCTTTCTCTGACATTAACGGCAAGAATTGAATATTTTAGTTTAATGCAAAAATCTTTGTCACATTTAATTTCTATTTTCCGGCTTGACCCTATAAATGATTGCCCCTCAGCTAAATCTCTATTCCTGTGACAGACGGTGGTGCAAACTGGATTGCAAGAAGGAATATAGTGACAAACAACAACTGACGGACCTGTAAAAATGACGTAGGGGTCCCGCGATGTGGCTGAGGTGAAAAAAAAAAAAAAGAAGACCCCCCAAGAGAACCCCCCCATTATGCTGTGAATCTGCATGAATCATGTTGAATTGAGTACTACGAGAGAAAGGACATCACATTAACTCACCGATCTTCTGCAGTAACTAAGGGTCCGTGTTCCGTGACACATACTGTGCGTGTGACCAGAAAGAGAACCCAGTTTTTTTGGGTTTTTTGATTGCAGTAACCAGGGGTATGTGGGTGTATATTGATTTGGCAAGTAAGGAAAGGACAGGTAACATGGGCAGTGAAACACACTGACTAATGAATGTATCGCACCAGGATAAACAGAGGCGGCCCACCTGCAGGGTTTGGCGTTTTTTTTTTTTTTTTTTTCCTTTTTTTTTTTTTTTTTTTTTTTTTTTTTTTTCTTTTTTTTTTTTTTTCTTTTCCTGTTTTTTTTTTTTTCCTCCTCTCCCCCCCCCCTCCTTTTCCCCTTTTTTGTTCTCTCTCCCCCCCCCCTCCTTTTTTTTTTTTTTTTTTTTCTTTTTTTTTTTTTTTTTTTTTTTCCCTTTTTCCCTTTTTTTTTGTTCTTTTTTTTTTTTTTTTTTTTTTTTTTCTTTTTTTTTTTTTTTTTTTTTTTTTTTTTTTTCCTTCTCGTTTTTTTTTTTTTTTTTTTTTTTTTTTTTCTTTTTTTTTGTTTTTCCCTCTTCCTTTTTTTTTTTTTTTTTTTTTTTTTTTTTTTGGTTTTTTTTTTCCCTTTTCTCCTTCCCTTTTTTCCCCTCTTCCCTCCCCCCCCCCCCCCCCCCCCCCCCGCCCCCCGATTACCTCCTCCTCTACCTCCGATTATCTTCGCTGGTCCCTTTTGTGGTTCCCACTTCCCTTCCAACACAAAAGTCCTTCTTAAATTTTTTTTCGCTTTTTTGTCAACCCCTCTTAGGTCTTTCTATATCTTTCTGCTCCCTAGCCGCGTGCTTATTGTTCTATAATAAAAATGTACGTTCAACAACATGATCATCCTCCACTCATTTAACTGTGTGTGGTGTTGTGTGTGTGTGTGGGTGTGTGTGTTGTGTGTGTGTGTATGTGTGTGTGCGCCGGCCGTGCCTGTGTTGCGTGGTGTGCGTCGTGCATGCGGGGGCATCGCGTGAAGTGTAAATGCCTGCGTGCGTATCCCATCTGCCTGCGCCCCGCGTGTT
>JADBJO010018921.1:0-15000 GCA_016801955.1 Conus betulinus
TTCCTCGGGAACGCAAGATTAACATTACACTCTGGCAATATGGTAGTCCATGAAATAGCGCGGCGGGTTGATTTTTCGTCACCATGGTTTGCACACCCAACGGTGTAGGAATGCATGCACCTCAATAAACCATGGGTTTATTGTGCACCCACGCGTACGGGCAGCGTGGTGCTCCTTCATTAAAGAATAGGTTATGGCACTCCATACGACGTAAGACAAGCGTGTTGCTCCTTCATGGAACGCATGGGTTTACAGCATATGCCACGATGTACGGTAGCGTGCTGCTCCTTCATTGAACGCCATGGGTATGGCACTCTGCACGGAGTACGGCAAGCAGTTTGCTCCGTCATTGAAAAGAATAGGTTAGGGCACTCCCACGGACGTAACGACAGCGTGTGGCGCCGTCATGAAAAGCATGGGTTACAGCATATCCACGATGTACGTGCAGGCGTGCTGCTTCCTGCATTGAAAGCATGGGGTATGGAAACTCCCACGAGTAGCGGCAAGCGTTGTTGCCTCCTTAATTGAAAGAATAGGTTAATCGCACTCCCCCACGAATACGGGCAGCATGTTAGCTTCCTTCATTGAAGAATAGGGTATGGCCACTCCCACGACGTACGGAAGCGTGTTTGCTCCTTCATTGCAAGCATGAAGTTACCAGCCACATCCACGACGCGTACGGCCAGCCATGTTGCTCCTTAATTGAAAGCATAGTTATGGCCACTCCCACGACGTACGGCAGCGTGCTGATCCTTGATTGAAAGCATGGGTTACGGCACTCCCACGACGTACGGCAGCCGTGCTCTCCATTTATTGAAAAGCATGGGGTTTACGGGAACTCCCACGACGTACGGCAGAGTGCTGCTCCTTGTATTGAAAGCATGGGTTACGGCACTAACAAAGGACGTACGGCAGCGCTTGCTGCTCTCATGAAAGCATGGGTTAAGGCACTCCCACGACGTACGGCAGCGTGCTGCTCCTTCATTGAAAGCATGGGTTACGGCACATCCACGACGTACGGCAGCGTTGCTGCTCCTTCATTGCAAGGATGGGTTTATTCGCACTCCCAATCACGTACGGCAGCGTGTTGCTCCTTCATTGAAAGAATAGGGTTATGGCACTCCCACGAGTTTACGGCAGCGTGCTGCTCCTTCATTGAAAGCATGGGTTACGGCACATCCACGACGTACGGCAGCGTGTTGCTCCTTCATTGAAAAGAATGGTTATGGAACATCCAGAACGTACGGCAGCATGTCATATCCACATTGAAAGAAAGGTTATGGACATCCAAGATGTACGACAGCATGTCGCTCCTTCATTGAAAAGAATAGGTTATGGCACATCCACGACGTACGGCAGCATGTTGCCCTTCATTGAAAGAATAGTTTATGGCACATCCACAACGTACGGCAGCGTGTCGCTCCTTCATTGGAAGCATGGGTTACGGCACTTCACGCGACGGTACGGCAGATGTGTTGCTCCTTCATTGAAAGCATGGGTTACGGCACTCCCACGACTCGTACTGCAGCGTGCTGCTCCTTCCTTCAAGAAACCATGGGCTATGGCACTCCCGACGTACGGCAGCGTGTTGTTCCTTCGTCAAACCAGGGTTACGGCACATCCACGGCGTGTGGCAAGTGCTGCTCCTTCATTGAAAGAATAGGTTATGGCACTTCCACGACGTACAGCAGCGTGTTGCTCCTTCATTGAAAGCAGGGGTTACGGCACTCACGCGACGTACGGCAGTGTGTTGCTCCTTCATTGAAAGCATGGGTACGGCACTCCCACGACCGTACTGCAGCGTGCTGCTCCTTCATAGAAACCATGGGCTATGGCACTCCCACGACGTACGGCAGCGTGTTGTTCCTTCGTCAAAACCATGGGTTACGGCACATCCACGGCGTGTGGCAAGTGCTGCTCCTTCATTGAAAGAATAGGTTATGGCACTTTCCACGACGTACAGCAGCGTGTTGCTCCTTCATTGAAAGAATGGGTTACGGCACTCCGCGACGTACGGCAACATACTGCCCCATTTGACTGAAAACCATGCGTTACGGCACACCCAAGAGTACAGCACGCAAAAGTTTTGGCGACGTAACAGGAAAGATTAACCAAACATTACTAGACTACCTTATTCTAGTGTCGGTGTTTCTCTTTTTACAATGGGTGCTGTTTCCTCTAACGACATTTGATTTGACGTGAACTGAAAGTTGAAAGAGAAAGAAAACAAAACGGGAGTTGTAACGTCTGCACTGAGTAAAAGACGGCCCAAGACATGAGCTGTGTTTGAGATAATATTATTTGATTGAAAGTCTGTATTATATTTAACTGTATAGTTTTGAATGACAGACACAACATTTGGAGACGAGGATTACTGTAAGTTAACTGTTTTGCATTTTATAATCGAAAATTTTGTCGGCATTAATTAGAAAATAAACTAGACCTTCGCTAGGATGTTGCAGTTTAACTGAAATTATTACTAGTCTATTGTGGAGGAAGGAGAAGTTACATTGATCATTGCGCGCACACAGCGTTACAGGCAAATTTTTAGAGGTGCTTGGCCCTAGACTTACGCCTGTAGGAAGGGACAGTAAAATTGATAATTACATACGAACACTAATTGGGAGGGACATGACTTCTCCTTCCTCCACAATAGGCTTGTAATAATTTTCAATTAAACTGCAACCTCCTAGCATAGGTCTATCTAGTTAATATTCTAATTATCACTCGCCTATTGCTCCCGGAAGGAAGCTACGCTGAGACTTTAGAGAAAGTAAAGATAGTGGCCAACATAAACAGACATGTAATGCCAAACAGATTTATTTACGATGATCCTTCGTTTCGTTTACAGTTTCACATAGCCAGTACTTTCTGGCTGAAACAGGTACTGCTTTGTCTCTTACAGTATTTAGAAAATGTCTTTTCATTTGTCCAGCCTGCTGCTTTCATAAGGTCTTCAATGAAACTCCGACTTGAGAGGCTGCACTGCAGCTTGCGGCCCTGATTGAGTGTGCTGTGTACTGGTTAGTGTCAATGCCTGAGCGCGCTAGCACCTCCTTCACCATCGCGCGAATGTCAGCTAACCCACAGGCGCATGAGGTTTGGTGTGACTGATGAATAGGTGCTGTTGGTGACTGTCTCTGAGATCCTTAGTTGTATCAATATACTGCTTCAAGTGTTTCACTGGACAAAGATTTAAATTATTTGCGAATACTCTAACCTCTTCTGGTTCAGTATGTTTTCCCTGGCTTTGTTGTGTTTTCAGTGCTCATGGAAATTGTAACATGCATTTACAATCAAACATCTTTGCATCACTTGTTTTTGAAAGAGTATAAAGCATGATTTCTTTGTCCTGTAACTGAAGCTATTAACATGCAAGTTTTCAAAGTCAGTTCTGTCAAAGTCAACTGATTGATGGAGATAAGCAATCTAAATAATTAAGTACAGTATTTACATCCCAAGTGTCCTTATATTTGGGTAAGGAAGGCCTATTTTTCAAACGCTCCTTTCGCAAGTTTGCAAATAATTGGGTGGACTGCTCACTGAAAATCCACATTCACTAATGGCAGAGATAAGCGGACAAAGCGCAGTGCGCAAAGTCTTATAAGACTGTAACTTGCTCCAGCGCTGAAAAAGCTCGGCAAGAAAGTTGCTGCCTGCACAATAACCGGTACATTATGCGGGACACAATTTTTCGCAGCGTATTGTCCCTACTTGGCAATGCATTTGTTGTGCACTGCGCACGTACGTGGGCGCCAAGAACTGACAATTAGCCTTGCTGCCTGCTTGGAACATCGTTATCTCTGGTACCACTCCGGATACTTGCATACCATCAGTTGAAAGGCATGGAAGAAGGGGGTGGGTTCTTCCTTGCTGCGTGGGAGGGAGAGGATGGTGTCCTCGTGTTGGTAGAAGTACTGGGTTGTAAACGAACAATCTGTCGCCACTGCCCAATTCTCTCACCGGGCGACAGATTGGTCTTCAACACCAGGACTAATCTGTCGCCCGGCGACAGATCGGGTCCGGGTGTTGCATATTTTGATGGGATAGACCTTATAGGGAAGACATCATCATTGAAGAGGAATATTTGAGTGGATAGAAACATACAGTGTCTGTACTGTCACGTTTTCTGACCTGGTGAGAAAACGTGACGGGTATATCGTCACGTTTTTCTCACCAGGTGAGAAAACGTGACGGGTGAGAAAACGTGACGGTACAGCTGGTCTGCAGCCGAGCACCCAGACACTGAGGGCCGACCTTCACCTGACCGGAGAGGAGCCAGCGTCTTGCCTCAACGTTGGGAGACATGTCCAGCGGCTTTTTTTTTTTGGACAACACCGAAGAAGACAAGGGAGACACACCGTGCTTCATCCTCCAGCGAGTTTTCACCGTATCCAAGACAACTGGATCGACCTTTTTCTTTAAGAGAGGGGCGCATGGTGGAAACTGTTATGCCCAGAGAGATTGGCGACAGATTTTACATCTGATCGAACTGTATAGATCCGCGTTATTCTAGCATAGTTGTGTTTGTTTCATAAGCGTACAAACCACCAGTTAGCCTAACGCTATCTTGAAACTTATTCAAAACCTTTCTGTCTTTGTCTCCCTGTCTCGTGTCGTGTCGTGTCCTGTCTGTCTGTCTGTCTGTCTGTCTCTCTCTCTCTCTCTCAAATCTCTCTCTCTCTCTCTCCTCTCTCTCTCTCCTGAAATAGGGGGTCGTGAACTGTTGCATTCGCGTGTGGTCACCGTGGTTTGACTCCTGCAATAATAGACAATCAAGACGACTACACCGTGATTTACTGACTGAAGATTGCCTACTGCTTTGAGAGAAACCATTCCGTCTGCAGCACTGGAGTTTAGGGCAGTTTGTGGCCGTTCATCGCAGTGTTCCAGTTGTTTATGTTGAAGCGAGCAAAGCCGAAATTAGCCATGCGTGCCGCCATTCTGAAACTGAAGAGGAAAACAGACGGTGTAGTGTTAGGACTGGTCCTCACTTATTTCTTCTGGGGCAGTTTTCTTCTTCTTCAGTGTGGAGATGTGGAGAGTACCCGGGACCAACAACTCGGGGTAAAGGTAGCACGAGACAGACTCGCCTGAACAGTGATACCAGGACCAGCATGGAGGGACCGGGCAATCCCATAGGTGCGAGCCAAAGAGACACTACGAAAGAATCCAGCATATCTGACCTCATGGACATGATGCAGTCCATGAGCACAAGAATGGACAATCGCTTCTGAGAGTTGAAATCGGAGTTCCATACTCTACGAGTAGAGTGTACGGCGATGCAAGACGAATTCAGAAGGCTACGAGGGAAGATCTGTGGACTGCAGCAACAGAATGAAGACCTTAGGAGACAAAACGACGACCTGACTAAGACGATTGAATACCTGGAGCGGAAAACAGACGACCTCGAAAGCAGGTCGAAAACGAATAATCAGATCTTCTATGGTATACCAAGGAAACACAACGAAACCAACACTGACTGTGAACGGTGTTAAAAGAGTTAATAACTGACCAGTTTGGAACTTGCCTAAGAAACTGAATTCGACAGGGTGCCTAGACTAAATCCCAAACATGACTAAATCCCCAACGTGGAAGTAGTAACAGAGATTATTTCCAGTTCTTTGAGCATATTTGTGATCTTCTGGAAAATATGGGTAATGAAGATATAATTAGATGTGGAGATTGGAATGTTGTACTTGATCCCAAGTTAGACGCCAGAAATTATAGTAGTTTATATAAATCGCCCACGAAGTCGCAATACTATTATTGACATGATGGGATTTTTTGATTTAGTGGACGTGTGGAGACATCTTTATCCATAAAAGAGAGGTTACACCTGGAGAAGATTCAATTCGGTACAACAGAGCAGACTGGATTACTTCTTGATATCGGATTCTTTACTCGTTGAAACTAGAGGGGGTTGAAATAACTTCTGGATATCGATCTGATCACTCTATGGTCTCCCTTGATTTTAAAAGGTAATTTGAGAAAAAAGATATAAGCAATACTGGAAATTTAATAACTCCCTTTTAAATTACAAGGAATATATAATATTGTGAAGCAACTAGTTAATGATATCAAAAGACAGTATGCCATTCTGGTTTATGATTTTGACAATTTAGGTAACATTCCTGACGAAAGTATACAGTTTCAAATAAACGATCAACTGTTCTTTGAAACTCTCCTTATGGAAATTCGAGGGAAAACTATTTCATATGGTGCATATAAGAAGAAAGAAGAACACAAACAAGTAAAACAATTATTAAAAGATATTAACGAAATAGAAAATAACTTAGATGCTTATGCTCTTGATACTCTTCAAGAGAAAAAAAAACTTGGAAGAAATAAGAAATAAAAGGCGTTGAAGGAATGCTGGTAAGATCAAGAGCCTTGTGGCTACGGGACGGCGAAAAGACAAGCAACTATTTTTGTAACTTGGGAAAAAAGGAACTTCATTAATAAAACAATATGTTATGTACAAAACGTGGATGGGTGAGACTATATTTGATGACAGGGTTATCCTAAAAGAAACACAAGCTTTTTATGAAAGCCTGTACAGAGAGAGGGAGAGTCATGATGTTGATTTAGATAACCTTATTTTCGATGCTCCGAAACTTGACGAAGCAGATAGAAATAACTGGAAGGGGAGATTACGTATGCTGAGGCACATGCTGCTCTGAAAGAAATGAAAAACAATAAAAGCCCCGGAAGTGACGGCTTTACTACCGAGTTTTATATATTTCTTTTTCGTGACATTGGTATTTTCTTGGTCCGCACATTGAATTTCAATTTCTCATCAGGACAGATGTCGGTTACTCAGCGGTTGGGTATAATTTCTATGATACCAAAAGATAACAAACCGAAACAGCTTCTACAAAACTGGCGCCCAATTTCTTTGCTGAATACTGCATACAAGATAGCTTCATCATCCATCGCTAATAGACTCAAACCTACATAAACTAATTAATAAAGATCAAACCGTTCTTTTAAAAGGAAGATACATAGGTGAAAATATTCGGCTGCTTTATGATGTGTTGGTAACTACTGAAAAACAGAATATCCCGGGCCAGATTCTTACAGTACAGTCTTTCTTTACAGTAGACTTTGAGAAAGCCTTTGACTCGGTATCATGGAGATTTATAGATAAAGTTTTGGATTTTTTTTTTACTTTGGACCCCATATAAAAAGATGGATAAAGGCTTTTTATAATGATGTAACAACCTGTGTCTCCTTTAATGGAATTACACCCCCTTCTTTAAATATGCAGGGGAGTCCACCAGGGGGGATCCTCTATCTCCTTATTTATATCTTTTGTGTGCTGAAATTTTGTCCTTATTAATGCGTAAGAATAATCAATTAAAGGATTAACTATAAATGGTAAGGAGCATCTATTGTCGCAGTTTGCAGATGACACAACTGTTTATTTAGACGGAAGTGAAATGTCTTTCCGAGAAGCAGTTAGATTACTAGAACAATTCACATTAATGTCGGGTCTGAAGATAAATCATGAAAAGACAAACATCATTTGGATTTGGCAGCATGAAAAACTCCTCCATAAGATAATGAGGGATAGGAACTTTTGTTGGGATCCTGGGATTTTTTACCGTACTTGGGATCAAATTTTCTCTACCAATATTGATAGTATTGTCGATCTTAATTTTGACATAAGCTTCTGCAGATTAAAGCATTCTAGCTAAATGGAACAAAAGACTGCTAACACCTTTTTTGAAAAAAAAATACTGTATAAAAACTTTGGCAATGTCAAAAAATCGTACATTTATTCAGTAATCTTCCAGATCCCAAGGATAATTTTTTTACAGGAACTTGACACATTGTTCTTCAAGTTTTTGTGGGATGGGAAATCAAATCGAGTAAGTAAAAAAAAAAGTGTGTGCCAAATTATGAAAATGGTGGATTAAGAATGTTTGAATGTTTTCGCATTCTTGTCGTCTGTTAAAATATCCTGGTTAAAAAGAATATTCTATGGCAACCCTAATAATCTTCAGGAATTTGCCTCTTTCTTTGTACCAGGATTGGACAAACTGAAAGTGCTTGGTAGTGAATATGTCAATACATTACTAACTAGAACAAACAATACCTTTTGGAGGGATGTCCTCAAACATTTAAAAAAAAAATATCTTTAAAATGTATATCGAGTAATATTCATGATTTTTGTCTCTGATTGTATTCATTATAATATCCATATATTAAGAGATAGGAGGATTGTCTACTTAAACAATGGGTGGAGGAGGAATATGGCAAGTGAGAGATTTGATGAATGAAGGAGTTTTTCCTCTCATCTGAAAACTTCTGTAGAAATTTCCCAATGTAAAGACTAATTCTTTACTGTTTGCTGGTGTGTTATCGAGGCAGTAAAGACCTATCAAAATAAAGTCCAATGCACATTGACGCCAAGATATAAATTACAGGATCCAAAAAATTTGGACAATGATTTTAAAGGGAATAAATGTGGTATATTCAGTTCTTGTTGACTCGCCCATTCGTCCTGCAGGTCTTATAAAATGGAACACCTACTATGCAAACTTGCCTTGGAAAAACATATTTAGAAAATGTCTAAAATTCGACCACTGACACACAGTTAGATGGTTTCCAGTATAGATTGTTACTTAGGAACCCTGAAATCCTTCCGACAGACAGATGCCTATTTCTTCGCAAAATTATTGAATCGTCTCTGTGTGCCTTGTGTGATGAGGAAGAAAGAAAACTATTACACATTTATTTTGGAAATGTCATGCTGCAAAAAAAATTTGGAACAGTCTGGGAGAAACTGCTGAACAGTACTTGTGAAACGTGTGTTAATCTAACTTTTTTTGAAAATCTTATTTTATTTTGGGACCAGTGAGGGCGTTATCACTGATCAGGTGTTAGATCTGATACTTTTATTGGCTAAGTTCTGTATTTACAAATGCAAATGGAACAGGCAGCAAACCACCACATTACTGCTTTCATCAGGTTACTGAAAACAAGATACTCAATAGAGTGCTACTGTAATGCAATGAAAGGGGAAAAAATACTTTTCGATCATCAATGGCTCCCGTATAAACCTCTGATAGAATTTTAAGACTTTGTTAACAAAGTATGCTTTTTATATACTTTTGAATGCTGCATGAACATCTACAATATGAATGTTTCTGCCATAAGGCCTAACTTACTTCGCTGAGTTTTAATATCAGGCGTATAGTTTGTCAGTTATTTCCTTTCTTCCCTCTCTTGTCCCCACGGTGCAACACATCATTGACATCTTGACTGCCACCCCCTGCCCTTAACCCCATCCCTTTACCCCTACAATATCTCTCTCTCTCTCTCTCTCTCTCTCTCTCTCTCCTCTCTCTCTCTCTCTCTCTCTCTGTCTCAGCCTGTTGTATCCCCCTCCCACTCACGCCTCCATCCTCACTCACCCTTCCTCTCTCCTTCTCTTGCTCGACCATCATCTCCAAATCTCTATTTAGTCTTCTTTCCTTCTGTGCTTTCCTCTTATTTATTTGCCATCACAACAGTAGCAGTCTTACAAATTGACGAAGACGCTGATCGTTATATTTTCTTTTTGTTAAAAAAAGAAAATAATGTATCATCAGTTTATGTATGAACATCTCTGCGCAGTCCTCTTTCTGCGTATATATATCTCTTCTGTTGCTTGAATAAAAATGTCTGACGGGGGAAAAAAAATCCCAAACGTGACTCGCCCATCATAGCCAGATTCGTGTTTTATAAACAGAAAGAAGTGTTGAAGGCTAAGGGCACACACTCCAGGGAACAAATATTTTTGTCGGTGAAGACTTTTCTGTTCGTGTGAGAGAGATTAGGAAGAGGTTGACACCCCATGTGAAAAAAGCTAGGAGCGAGGGTAAGCGGCCACTATGGTTTTCGACCATCTTCTAATCGATGGCAATAAATTCACTGTAAATGGAAACGACGAGCTTGTAAAAATGAAATAATGTATCGGCCGGCCCCAAAACTCATGTACAAATAAACCATGGTTAAAGGTATTTGACAGCGTGCTCTTTTTTTGACGTGTTAGTTCAGCTTTCCCTTCAACACAAAACGAAAGCTATGAATGTGTGTTACAATCTGATATGTGTTGTGTGTCTGAAAATGCACATTATTGTCCCATTTCGGCCATTGTGCACAGTACGAATGAAAACGAGTTTTTGAATATTGATTTCAAATCTTTCACCTTTTTACACTGGAATGTTAATAATGGGTTAATTTCAAAACTACGCGACAAGG
This sequence comes from Conus betulinus, assembly GCA_016801955.1. Lineage (NCBI taxonomy): Eukaryota > Metazoa > Mollusca > Gastropoda > Neogastropoda > Conidae > Conus > Conus betulinus. Next base: position 10,252 of record JADBJO010018921.1, read on the forward strand.
ATTTTGTCTCGTTTGTTCGTTCGTTTGATATATTATTTCTGTGGTTGAAACTTTTGTGGAAGATTTTCACTCATCTGTATTTTTTTTTATTATGAAGTTTATTGTAAACTAGCTATAAAGCTCTCAGCTCGTGGTAGACACTCGGGTGGTTTGTTGTGTCTGATAAGAAAGGAGCTTTGCTCATTTGTAAAACTCTTGAATATTCAGTCAGATGATTTCTTTGCGTTTATAATTGACATATCTGTGTTTGGGTACCATTAAAAAAGTATTATATGTGTGTGATATGTGCATCCTGGGGATTTACCATAGTACTTGCACTTCAATCTTGAAAATGGACCAAGTTTATTGTTTAAATTTATATATGATTGTATGCTTTCTTCTGATGACGTGTTTGTATTGATTAGTGGTGATCTCAATGCCAAAACTGCAAATTTTTCAAAGGATTTTGGAAAAAATATCTTAGATTTTGGTAAACAGCATTCTAGTGGCCCTATTATACACTGACAGAATTTCTGATTCTGAAGATAAAAAAAAACTTAATAATTATGGCAGAATGTTGCTTGATATGTGTACAAGTCTATACGTATGTATTTTGAATGGTATGTGTGAGGGCGACCAGGAAGGTCGCTACACGTACGTATCTGAAAGTGGAAATAGTGTTGATGATTATTTTTTTTTTTTATGTCAGGGAATATGTTTGCTAGTGTTTCTGACGTCTGTGTACTTCGTGTATATGAACGTATTGCCTGATCATATGCCTATTGTTTTGACCATTAGTGTTAACAATAATCGATTAAATCAACCCAAAGAGACAAGAATATTAACAATTTTGTGGAAAAGTTTGTTTGGGAATGAAAATTATAAAGATCACTTTACAAACATGATGTGTTCATCTGAGATCTAGCAGAGAGTCGAAATGGCTATCAGAGTAATTGATGTAAATGTAAATGACACACTCAGTACTTTTCATTCTTGTTTAAAAGATGCTGCAAAATGTATGACAAGGCGGATAAATGTAAATAGTCGTAGGGAATGTGATGATTGGTATGACACTGAGTGTCACCAAAGTAAAAGGAATGCTAGAAGATTACTAAGTAAGTCAAATCGTAGTAAACTTTCAACCGATCGAGTTTTTGTACTGTAATGCTAGGCGGGAATACAAACAACTTTTGAAAACGAAAGAAAGGGGTTTTAACAGAGCATTGTTAGAAAACTAGTAGCGTCAGATGAACACATCATGTTTGTAAAGTGATCTTTATAATTTTTCATAACCTTACCAAATATAAGGACACTTGGGGTGTAAATACTGTACTTAATTATTTAGATTGCTTATCTCCCATCAATCAGTTGACTTTGACAGAACTGACTTTGAAAACTTGCATGTTGTTAGCTTTAGTTACAGGACAAAGAAATCATGCTGTACACTCTTTGAAAACAAGTGATGCAAAGATGTTTGATTGTAAATGCACGTTACAAAAATCTTCCGACAAATCATATAAATCAAGAATGCACTGCTCTAGCACATCAATACCATTACCGTGTTCCGCACAGTTCCAGTATTTACTGTCATATGGGTGGATATATAGTCAAACCAAAAACACGTTTTTATTCGCGCAAAATAACGATTTGTCTAGTTCCAACACCACCAAGTGTCTGTACTTAATATCAATTCTTCGAACGAGTTTTTGACAAAATCTTACGTACAAACACCATCACACCACCCGAATTTCTAGAATTCGCTGATATTTTCATGGCTTTAGAAACATATACATCATAACCTAGGAATGCAGTATAATCGTACTCATTCGTAGCCACAAATGTCTCATTTAGTGAAAATATGTCAAATGTTAGAAGTGATTGAACCACATCTTTAACACCAAGTTTCTGAAACCACCCGTTGCAGTTCCACGTGCATATATTTAGTTTGTTAAGGCTTTGGCCACAGCCCTATTTCATTATGTTTGCGTTTTCCCCTCTCCCCCCCTCTAAACTGGCCATCCCCCCTACCGCCTCTCCCCCCTCTCTGTTGTTGTGCCTGCCCCCTGTTTCCCGATCTGACCCACTGTTGCAGTATGTGTGTCTGTGCCGATTGTTCAGGCCGGCTCACTGAAGTGGCACGTGCTTTTTGCCGCGTGGTCACAGGCTCCTTGCTGCTGACGTCACGAGAGCAGTGCTGTCCCTCCGTGCGCCCCGAGCACTGGATTGTGACGTATCAGGGTTGGCCTCGCGCGCCGTCACGGTTCAGTTGCATTACACTGGTACGATTCATATCTGGGTACTCCGACGTGTGCAGCAAATAACTTGGCTGCGAAGATGTGGCAATGCCGAATCTTGGTCCGTGCTGTCGGGTGGAGGGCAGGGGTTGAAAGTCCGTTCGCGATCCGCTGAATCCTTCCGGCTCGGGATCGTCAAGTGATGCCGCGTCCCCTTGTATGTTTTGTAACCGTCTTCTGGCTGGGATTTCCCTCACCACTGTCTTCCTCCTCAAGATGCCAAGCAGAGATTTTTCTTCATTGCTTTTACTTTCTTTTCTTTCAGGTCGAAGGTGAAGATGCCATCTCTGGTGAGAAGCTTGTCAAATCTGAGCTTGGGCTTCTACCCGGCCTCATACAACTCTTTGGCTTTGCTTCTCAGTCCTTGGCGTTTTTGGTGCACATGGCAGAAAAGTCTTCCCTGACATACACTTCACTGAATTTTCCTGATGATTTCAGATTGCGGGCGCTTTTCAGGATTAGGGATTTTTATTTGTATGATAGCAGCCTAACCACGACAGCGTTGTCATTGTGAGTTTTGGTGGGCTCTTTCAATGTGGATGTCTTCTGTGATCCCCATCCCCTCACTGACCACTGCCTTGACCTGCCGTTCACACTCGTCCCAGCTCTCCCTGTCCCTGTGTTTCCTCTAGCCCAAAGAAGAGCAGGTTATTACGCCTACTGTCATTTTCAAGATAGTCACGCTTTCACACATGACCTTTATCTCTTCACATAAACACTCGTTTTCCACTTGAAGCCTGTCGCACCTAGATCTGAGGTCAATAACTTCGTCTTGGAGCTGCCCATGTTTCTGATCTATGCCGGCAATCTGATCCATTAAGGATGTCTTCAGGTCATCCATAGCTGAGCTAATCTGTTCAGATTGTTTAGCCTGCTTTTCCTCTGTTCTTTGTACGCAGGCTTGCATGTCCATAATCCCTCTCATGAACTCCTGTAGGTCCGGTGCTGCTTGCTGCTTGGACAGGTCCAGCCATCTCGCTCCTCTTTCCCCCCCCCACTCACTCCGGTCTGCACCGTGTCTTCTGTCTGACGGTCATCTTCAGTTTTTTGGCCAGGGCCAGGATTGGACTCCAAGTCCCCACAAAGCCAGCAGGTAGCAGGACATAAAAATCAGCACCACAGCAGTCAGTACACTGAAACGTGCACGACAGTAAACTGGGCCCACTGAACGCTGGAACACTGCAGTTTTAGAAGAGTACATTGCACAGTCTATCATCAGACACACAAAGTGTCTTTCCATTGTACCACATCCTTTCAAGAGAAACAGCACGTCTATGGGTCTAACAACGGAGGATTTACGGCGTAAAATGGCACTCTGAACGGAAACAAACCTGCCCGTCACTTGCCGATACTGTTGCTCACTCACTAGCATGATGGTGGAACACTGTAATGTCACTCATATTGGTAGAAGAGTCCCAAAATTGACTTTTTCGCGAGACTGAAGGGCATTATTTAGATTGAGTCGGGTAATATTTTCAATCGGTCCTCTTTACGACAGCTCTTCATATGAGAGACGGGAGGGGGGTGGGGGTGGGGGGGGGGGGGGGGGGGGGCATTATTTAGATTGAGTCGGGTAATATTTTCAATCGGTCCTCTTTACGACAGCTCTTCATATGTCTGAGGCATCTGTTGACTTGAATATGCAATGGCCATCGTAACCTCTTCGAAGGTGTAGGTTTACTTCTGCATGCGTGTGGGTTTAATTACGGGGGAAGGCTATTAAAAGCGGTATTTATATTGGGGTATTAACGCATCATTAACCATTTTGAGGCTGATTGTAGTCTCTGTTGCCTGCCTGTCGAAAGGAAAGATCTATCAATCGATGTATGCGACCATGTACATTACATACCTGAATGAATTCATCCTTCCATTTTTCGTTTATCCACCCATTGATGCACACAGACATACACGCCAATCTACACGCATGCATATATACACACATACATACATACATACATACATACATACATACATACACACATACATACACACACGTATACACACATACAAAGATACATACACACATACAAAAATACATGCATGGATATACAAAGTCATGCATGCATACATTATTCCGTTTTTTTTATAATTTTCATTAGCTAGTAATATTTCGTCTCTGAATATTGGTGTATCATGTATATATCTTTCGCCATTTTATCGCGTCATTGGTCACTGTGAACACTTGGTCATGCTTTTCGAACAAACATTAGAATGTGAGAGCCATTCTCGCACTGGAATGATACGTGGATATTGTAATACCTTTTTTGAGATCCCGTGTACAGTTTTCCAGAATACCTACTGCCTTTGGACTGAGGACATAAGATCATTCAATTAAGAATCCTTGTATTATTTCTGTTTTCGTGTATTCAGATCTTTGCACCCCCTCTTGCAATACAGAACAATGCTCTTTTCATCTAGCCAGTATTTTCAGAAACGTTCTGCTTAATTTACGTCGCGAATGTTAAGCCACACTGTA
>JADBJO010018921.1:25000-42500 GCA_016801955.1 Conus betulinus
TGTACGTTTGTTTGTATGCATGTGTGTATGTATGTTTGTATGTATGTCTGTATGTATGTTTGTATCTGTGTTTAAGTATAGATACATAGAAAATTAGATGGATAGATAGATACATAGACAAACAGAGAGTGAATTAGATATAGATGTAGAGATCGCAAAATAACTAGCTAGCTAGCTAGATAGATAGATAGATGGATGAATGATAGATAGGTAGATAGATAGATAGATAGATGAACGGATGGATGGACGGACGGACGGACGGACGGACAGACAGACAGACAGACAGACAGACAGACAGACAGATAGATAGATAGATAGATAGATAGATAGATAGATAGATAGATAGATAGATAGATAGATAGACAGACAGAGAGACAGACAGACATAAACCTGGCAGCTGATATCATCACGCCACGGAGTCAATACATGTGTTTAAAAATGACTCTGGTCAAAAAAAAAAAAAAAAAAAAAAAGTCTCAGATTTCAGTAGTTTTACAAACTGTTATTTTACACCAAGACAACAATGAGAGAGAAAGCGCAACTTGAGCGACACTGCAACTTCAGTTGCTGCTGCACGTGCCCAAACCTGCTTTACACCCATTGCAAGCCAGCAACACTGTTGTCAGGGGCGCTCAAAATGTTACAAATTCACGAGAAACTGACAGAAATTGGTTGCTTCTTGCTGAAGAAGCAGAGCTGCTGCAGATTTCTGGCACAGTGTGACGTGCAAGTCATGGTTGTGGTAAACACTGCTCAGCAAAAGTTCAACGCAAATGTGTTTTTAAGGGCGACAACCTGGGCTCTCAATAAGCATGCCACCAAGACAACGACTTTCAACACTCGATCGCGGGCGGGCACTGGGATGGCTCCAGGACGGCGTTTCCGGTCGGGAAGTGGCCAGACGACTGGGAGTGAGCCACTCTGTCATCCAGCGCCTCAACCAACGCTTTCAAGCCACTGGAAGTGCTGAAGAACGCCCCCGCTCTGGACGCCCAAGAGCAACGACTCGGCGACACGATCGGTATCTCCAGCTGTCGGCGCTTCGAGACAGATTCATCTCTGCCAGGACGTTGAGAAGTAACCTGCGGACAGCAGCTAACGTCCTCATCAGCTCTCAGACCGTTCGACGTCGCTTGCATGAAGCTGACGTCCACTCAAGGGCAGCTGCTGTGCTTCCGCCTCTCACACAACGTCATCGCCAGGCTCGTATGGCGTTCTGCCGCCGCCGCCATCAGCGATGGAACAGACAGCAGTGGGGCAGGGTGCTCTTCACGGACGAGTCACGCTTTACACTCTGTCCACCTGTGATGCCCGCAGGCGCGTGTGGCGACGGGTGGGGGAGCGGTTTGTGGACGCCTGCGTTTCAGGAGCACGATCGCTACGGAGGCGGGTCCGTGATGGTGTGGGGCGGCTTCCATCTTCACGGCAGAACCCCTCTGCACCTTATTAGAGGTAATCTCACCGGAAACAGGTACAGAGATGAGATTGTGAGGCCTATCATCATCCCCACCCTCCAGGCCATGGGACCAGGCTCCATTCTTCAAGATGACAACGCCACTCCTCATCGCGCTCTGGTGGTCAGGGACCTCCTGCAGCGTCAGCAGGTTGTCCGTATGGACTGGCCAGCCCGATCCCCGGACTTGGCACCCATCGAAAACCTCTGGGACATCCTCGGACGCCGAGTCATGGACAACCATCCTGCGCCTGTTGATGTTGCTCAGCTGTTCTAGTTCCTGCAGCAGGAGTAGCTCGCAATCCCTCATCGGGTGCTGCAGAACCACGTCCACTCCATGCGACGACGGCTGACGGAATGTCTGGCAGCAAGTGGTGGTCACACCAGCTACTGAACATGAACAAACTGAATTGACATTTCTTGCAACTTTTCGAAAGGGGGGGGGGGGGGGGGGGGGGGGGGGGGGGGGTCATTCTGATGTCTGTCAAGGTGATGAAATATGTCATGTTGATTTTTTTTTTTTCAGTTGAGTCGGAAGATGAAATGTCAAATTAAATNCGAAGGGGGGTGGGGGTTCATTCTGATGTCTATTGGGAACAGATTTAATTCATTATATCTGTTCCAACGTACATTGAATTTCATTGGGATCGAATGAACGGTTGTTGATTTACAGACAATTAAACAGAGGATGGGGGGTCGAAATCAAAGTTCGCAAAATCTGTTCAGTTCACAAAATCATTTCAATAGTGGGTGTGGCCACCGCCATTGGCGAGACATTCCACGCAGCGACTCCTCATCATGTTTGACCAGTGTTCTGATGACCCTCTGAGGGATTCTCTGCCATTCCTGTTGCAGCATTTGGAAGAGATCCTGGCGGTCTCTGGGAGGTGGATGGTTCTCCTTCACACGTCTCCCCAACTCATCCCACATATGCTCAATGGGATTGAGGTCGGGACTATACGCCGGGAAGATCATCCTGTTGATGCCGGCCTGCACAATGAAGTTTTCGGCCACCCGGGCCCTATGTGGCCGAGCATTGTCGTCTTGGAAGACTGCCATGGGTCTATCCGTTGCATGGTCGGAACAACGAAAGGCGCCAGGATTTCATCCTGATAGCGGATGCCTGTGAGGTTTCCATCAATATGGTAGAGTGGTGTCTTGTGGTGGAGGCTGAAGGCACCCCATACCATAACAGATCCTCCCCCAAAGGCCCTGGTCTGGCGAACAGCTGCATCAATGTAACGTTCACCAACACGCCTCCAAACTCTAGTTTGGCCATCATTGTGTTCAAGACTAAACCGCGACTCATCTGAAAAGAGGACCTGGGACCACTGTTGTTGGTTCCATCTCACATGACGATGGCAGAAAGCTCGGCGAGCCAGCCTATGGGCTGCTAGCAGTCGTGGTCGAACAGCTGGGCGACGTGATCTGAGGCCGAAGTGGTGAAGACGGTTTCGTATGGCTTGACGGCTGAGGATGGTGTTATTTGCCATACGAAGCTGCCTTTGGATGCTGGTGGAAGTGGTATCCCGCTGCAATAGGGCCTGCCTCTCGATGAAACGATCTTCTCTGGGAGTAGTCTGCCTAGGCCGACCTGACCGTGGCCTCTCTTCAACGCTGTTGGTCGCCCTAAAACGCTGATTCAGTCTAACAATAACTGAATGATGCACACCAAGTCGTCGCGCCACTTCAGCCTTTGCAATGCCATCTTGTATCCACGCAATCGCCCTGGTTTTGTCAAAGGTGCTAAGTTTTCTTCGTGGTGGCATGGTGAGAAAAGGGCTGACAGTAACCAACCCCGCGCTTAAACAGCCAAAAGAAGGGGCATAAAACTCACTTGAGAGACTGCTCTTGCACGGGAAAAAAAGAATTTTTCATTTTACACATCTTGTGTGTCCAGCAAGCTTGATGCAAAAACAGGCACAGTTTAACGCAACTTTGCACTTTTTATCCCGCGCGGTAACGAGGTCACCAGACCCCCGTGCGCACTACCAGTTGACACAGGCTGGATTACACACTGCTGTGTGAGATTCCATCATTGGTTGCCGCATAACAAAAAAAAAAACAATGTTTTTTGAAGGGATGAATCAACCCCCTGTGTGCAAAGGCCTGTGCTTAACTTTATGTGACTAGTATATGTCGTGTTGATGTTTTTTTTTCAGTTGAGTCGGAAGATGAAAATGTCAAATTAAATTATGCTATCAGATGGATGTGTTTTCTTTTGTTGTTTGCTCTTGAGAGAGGATTGTTCTTCCGGCCTTAAACTTGTGTTGACCAGTGTAGTAATATGTGTGTTTAGGCAACTAGAAGAATTGGAATTCTCATCCTAAAAAAAGTCACCTCTTTGATGCGATTGTAACTAGCAGAACTGAAATTCTCATGCAAAAGAAAAGTCACTGATTTGATGCTTTCAGAGTGTTAAATGCTACATGCTGTATTCCAAAGAACATGTCTATACAGAATAACAGACACAGCAAACATATGGTCACAAAACTCAGATTTAGTGTATTTTTGCACATTGGAACCGTTCCAGGCATGTGATTTTACTGGTTTAATTTACGTATCATCTCTGTTGTGAAGACTATAAAAATAGAATTTTATTTGCTTTCTCTTTCACTAAAATATACGCCGCTTTCAGACATAAAGTAATTCCTCTTAATGTCCTAAGACACCTTCTGTCTTCAAATTGATTGTGTTAAAGGCATCATTGAAGAAAAATGCTATTGAACATTTCGCTCTGCATTTGTATAAAGCATTCACCATGCAAAATGATATGTCAAGATAATAAAGGATGTTTAAAGCTAGTTAAATGAGTTCATGTTCATAGACTGAGCGGTTTGCCAATGTTGTACCCAGCTGTACGGCCTTTATAGATAAACACCTGCATCTGTGTGTGCCTTACTCTCACTAAAGCACCCAGTCTTCAATTGGAGTATTTGGATCACCATATTAAAGAACAATTCACCATTTTACCTAAGTTATCTTGTTCCGTTCCTTCTCTCTCTCTCTCTCTCTCTCTCTCTCTCTCTCTCTCTCTCTCTCTGACAGTATCTCTCCGGCTGACTGTCACTTCTTCTGTCCATCTGTCTGTCTGGTTTTTGATGTTGTTGTTGTTGTTGTTGTTGTTGTTTGTTTGGGTTTTTTTTTTATTTCTTCTGTCTTCTGTCTGTCTATCTGCATGTGTGTATCTGACTATCTGTCTGTCTCTGTTTGTCTGTCTGTCTGTCTGTCTGTCTGTCTCTCTCTCTCTCTCTCTCTCTCTCTCTCTCTCTCTCTCTCTCTCTCTCTCTCTCTCTCTCTCTCTGCTCTCTCTATTTGTATCACACACACACACACACACACACACACACACACACACACACACACACACACACACACACACACACACACTCACGCAAGCGCCTATAGATGGGGAGGCATGCGCGCACGGACACACACACACACACACACACACACACACACACACACACACACACACACACACACACACACGCACGCACGCACGCACGCACGCACGCACGTGCATGCGCGCGCGCGCGCGCGCACACACACACACACACACACACACACACACACACACACACACACACACACATAAAGACGCACATCTATTTTAACAGTAGAGCAGACCACTCTGAGTATTGGCACCATTTGTCCTCCCTTGAATCCTTAGATGGATCCGTAATCTTAGGTTGAAAGATTCTTTCCGATATTTAATATTGTTTACATAATAATTTTTGTTTGTCACCAACTTATTTCCTTACCTCGCGCTTTTGTTTTACTCTTTCTTTCTCCGTCGCTGACTTAAGGACTGAAGGATATTAGTTCGTGTGTGTGTGTGTGTGTGTGTGTGTGTGTGTGTGTGTGTGTGTGTGTGTGTGTGTGTGTGCGTGCGCGCGCGTGCCATCCAATGGAAATAAAGCTGAGTTTTAACGTTGAAGTGAACCCATTTCACATGAGACAGAGGCAGTGTAAACTTAAGATCTGACTGGTTCGGCTAGCAGACAGAGCAGAGCAGCCTTAGGAACAGGATGTGTCCATAACTGAAATAGAAGAGATTGAGGTTTGGGACCGTGGGGACAAGTATACTTGGCTTTTGTGACAGGCCTGTGTCAACCTTGGTGGCTGGCCAATAATGGACAAATGAGAGGTCATTTCACAGCAAGCAGACGAAAAGTTGTAAGAGTTCAGCTGAGGCATACAACTCGTGTAGGGAGTATTTTGTGTGTTCTAGTGTACAAGTAAGGACATAGAGTATAAATTCGTGAATAAACAAATCGGGACAAATCAGGAGAGACAACGAAGTAATGAATCGTCGAAAAATGAATAAAGGTAATGCTATGATTTACATTTTGAACATCCATAATAATTCAGATTAGGGTGGATCCAAGAAACTTTGTGAATATCATTGTGGTAAATCGTGAGTATACTGGGAGTAGCTTCTGTTTATGATTTCCTACCTGTAAATAAAAACATGTTCTCTTCAGTTGTTAAGTTAGGGTTTGAGTTTTCGCAGAAACCTCAGTGCTCTTCCACCTTACTCTCTACCTCACTGGCAACACCTAGCAACAGGATCCCCCCCCCCCCCCCCCCCCTTTCCAGGAAGACGAGAGCGTAAAGGAATCGCTTTCAAATAGAGGAAAGTTTACAGGTCCCCTTACAGGTCCAGCCCAAGACACATTGATTGCCTGAGACAAAAACATTGTGGGTAAAAAATAAGAAAGAAAAAGATCATAGGTATGTTGAAGGACACTATTTATCTGAGTCGATCGACCGTTGAGGAGGACGGACGTGTCTGACCAGAGCTCTGAGCTTCACACAGTTTATCAAGTGACGAAGCACTCACCTTGTGAAAAATTCGACTTAGTTTTTTTTTGTGTGTGTGCGTTTTGTTTTTATTTTTTCGCCTGTCGCATTAGCGAGTGAAAATGCCTGTAGACACTGTACAGTGGAGGGTGAAGATGGGCATCTTCGTGTGGACGTTTCTCACTTTCATGGCGGTCAGAGCAAGAAAGGCGATGGCGAATTTTGTACGGACAATCAAGATTCCTGTGTCTGGTAGGCCCTCAGATATCATTCTGATATTTTTGACCGTCACTTTATTGACCAGATTTGGCGATGTAGAGCCAAATCCCGGCCCCCATCCCCAACCGTGTCGACAATCAGACGATGTAAATCTCCATAATCTGTCTCAGCAGATGCAGTCAGTGTTGTCAATGGTGTCGGGAGTCAGCCAGCAAAATGTTGACATGCAAAGACAGATGACAGCAAATCATTATGCCATGTGTCAGGACATGTCAGACATCAAGCAGCGCTTGACGTGGGTAACACAGACAGTGCAGGAGAACGTTCAGAACATAAATCTACTCTTCACCAGGATTCGAGAGTCTGAAACGTATGCTGACTCATTACACAGACAACTGGAACGTTTACAGTCCGACCTACGACGTCAGAACCTGAAGCTGATGGGACTGGAAGAAGAAGAAAGTGAGACGTTGACTTCCCTCCGAGAGAAGGTAGTCAGTACGCGAAACACGTATTTCAGTCCAGACGGCGTTACCCTCCAACACGAAGACATTCAAGATGCTGTGCGAGTTGGAAATCGTAGGGAGAGAGCTGCTAGACCCGTCATCATCACTTTTAGGAGCCGTGATATATCCAGAGCAGTCATGTCGAAGAAAGAATGTCGGCAATCCATGGCCCGCGCTGCAGGAGTCAGAGTAGGACCCGACCTGACTCCCACACAACATAAAGAAATGCAGCGACTGAGAGCAGAGGGCAGAAGAGGTTACCTGAAAAATGGGTGTGTGGGTGGCAGCTGAAAACTTCAGACATTCTACACAACACGCCACGGGTGATCGCCGGAAACAGGGACAACCATATGTGGAATTACGGTGAAGACCGGGGGAGGTGACCAACAGGAGGGAGATGGGCGGAAATCGAAACGGGGACAAAGACCGACAGAACCACTTTGGTCCACACCACAACGGACTACTGTCGTCACCAGCCTCAGCCCCGACCCCAACCGTTGACCACAGTCGCTTGAGACAGATGGGTGACTGGGTTAACATGGCTGCTGGATTTCCATGCGACCCCGATTGTGAAGAGACAGCGTTAGCTGAACAGTTTGCGTCAAGCACCTCTGACCATGACCACTTCCCTTCGTCCCAGCCCCAAGAAGATACAGACGGCGAGGTGTTGTCAGCCACAGCTGACAGTGCAACAGAGGAGACGACCCCAGTAAAACGCTACACAGAAGAGTACAGCCAGGCCGTCAGTCCGCAGCCAGTGGCAGCAGGGGGTTCAACAGAGGAAGTGTCCGGAGTGCGCCAGGTAGCAGAGGATCTTCCTGTCAAGCCGTGCGTGAGTGAGGGAGCTCCCTCACCCCGGGGATTTGGAAGAGGGGTCGCCTGTGAAGACACCAGCCCCACAACTGCCTCAGGGTGGTGGTTCCAGTGGTGGCAATGGCAGGTCAGGCAAGGGGCGTGGTCGTGTTCGCCAACAGAGGAGCGATCGACCAGGGAGCCAGCTAGAGGCCTCACCAGTGCAGACCAGAAGTCGTCACCAGAACTGTGATGTTTCAGGCAGGAGGGCAGGTGTGCTGTCCAAAAACTGGAGCGGGATCTTCAACCAGGAAGTGTCTCATTCCAGTGACACTGCCGGACATGTCAGAAGTGGCCACAGATGATGGTCAGGCCAAGGCCCTTGGTGTCCACAGACAGATATTCAGTCCAGCAGTGGAACAATTGGCAGTGATCCTGATCTCGCACATAAAGACGCTGATGCCGCTCCCTTACCCCGTAAATAATAAATTATTTTTAGTATCGCTAAACATTGAGGGTTTGGGGAATTTTTTTTCAAGAATTTGACGTTAAAAGCTTTGTAAACAAATACGATATAATTCTTTTAGTTGAAACATTTGCCGAAACCTTATCAGAATCTGTATTTCCTTCGCATAAACTTTTTGTCTCCCCAGGTGTGAAAATATCTGATAGCATTCATGGTCGTTGTTATCCGGCGGAATAGCCTTTCTCATAAGGAACGAGCTTACAGTATATGTTAACCAGGTTCACGTTGAAACTGATAATATTCTAGTTTTAAAACTTGCTAGCGAGTTAACTGGTATACCGTCTGATTGCTTGTTAGTGGGGACTTATATCCCGCCGGAAAACTCCAGATATTATGAAGATACTGACATATACAATGGTGTATCCATATTAGAAGACTGTTTATTAGAAACACATTAAGGAATGTGGTGATCTCCCATTGATTGTGTGTGGTGATTTAAATGCCCGAACAGGTACTCTCAATTGTTGTGACTCTGACCCTATTGATGACATTTGCAATATTTTTGATGAAGATGAACCTGCTCTCAGATCTGACAGCACTGATGCCTTTAAAAGGAGATCTAAGGACAATAGTATTAATGGCTTTGGCGTTACCTCTTAAATGTCTGTGATGAGTTTGGCCTTGTTATTCTAAATGGCTTACAGCGATTGAGTTATCAAGGTGATTTCACTTACATATCTGAACATGGATTCAGTGTAATTGATTATTTTGTCATTTCAAAAACCCTTTTGTCATATTGTTGTGATTTTTGTATCAAACATTTCGTTCAAACGAAGCATGCTGCTGTGGAATTTTTTCTTTATTGTGCAAAGATGGCAAATGCAAATATGGATAGAAGAAAACCTATAAAAGTCCTTCTGTTGTTAAATACAAATGGGATGAGGATAAAAAGGATATCTTTTATGAAAGAAATGAGTTCTGAAATGTAAAGGATATTGTTACTAATGCTATTACCCTTGTGGACACTGATGTCGACCAGTCTGTAATCATGTTTAATGAATGCTTGTATTTTGCTGGAGAATGTATGAAGAAAACAGTGGTTCTTGNGTTTGGTGTGTTGGGGGCCAAGATGGAATTTGACACTGTACATGATCAGTATAAAGCTTGTGGTGGTTGTTGAAATGGTGGCGCTGTTGCTCATTCCACACGGTATGAACATTGGTGTTTGATTTAAGTCACTATGAATGCTCTGGGAAACGTCATGAGCTTGTCCGGTGTAACGTGGTGAAAACTGCCCCCCTCCCAGTTTAACTCCCGGGAGTCAGTCTGGCGCTGTCCCAGATTTAACTCCCGTGAATTAATGGGTCTGCACAAAAGCAGCCCCAAATAGCTTCAGAACCCCCCCCCCCCCCCCCCCCCCATCTCTTCTTTTTGTTTATTAGAGCTGTTCGAGAATGAACCCCGAACCCCTTGGAGAGTTCGACTGGTGCTGTTCCAAACTAACTCCCGGGAGTTCTTCTGGGCCCTAACTTTTGACATCAAAATGACGCCCTGGGAGTTAAACTTGTGTCACTCCGTGTCTCTGTTTGACTCTCGGTTTATCTGTTCTATCTCATGGTGTGTTAAGTTTTAGTTTTTTTTTTGTTTTTTTTTTTTTTTTTTTTTTTTTTTTTTTTTCTGTTAGTCACGTTGTTTCGGATATTGCTTTTGACCAATTCCCTCTGTTCATTAGTGAAATGCCATTAAGAATACTGAAGACGTCTTATGTGTCATGTTCAATTAGTGATTACGGGACCTAATTATCATCTTAACTTACTCTTGACGTCTTTCTGACACGATAACAATAATGTTATGTGTGTGTGTGTGTGTGTGTCTGTGTGTGTGTGTGTGTGTGTGTGTGCGTGCGCGCGTGCGTGCGTGCGTGCGTGCGTGCGTGCGTGTGTGTGTGTGTGCGTGCGTGCGTGCGTGCGTGCGTGCGTGCGTGCGTGCGTGTGCGCGCGCACGCGTGTGCGTGTGTGTACGGTCCCCGCGCGCGTGTGTGTGTGTGTGTGTGTGTGTGTGTGTGTGTGTGTGTGTGTGTGTGTGTGTGTGTGTGTGTGTGTGTGCGCGCGCACGTGTGTGTGCGCGTGTGTGTGCGGTCCCGCGCGTGTGTGTGTGTGTGTGTGTGTGTGTGTGTGTGTGTGTGTGTGTGTGTGTGTGTGTGTGTGTGTGTGTGTGTGTGTGTGTGTGTGTGTGTGTGTGTGTAGGTGTGTATATGTGTGAGTGTGTGTGTCATCAGCAACACGGTGCCGCAGACCAAACGGGCCTGGCGAGGCAGGAACTGACACAAGTTGGTGCTTTCTGTCGTAGCTTCCGTGTTGTCTGCTTCGCCGTCCGTTCAAGTAATCCAACATATTCATAGACTATGGACGACAACTTCAGAACCCAAGGTATAATATGAAGCATGTCACACTGGATAATGTTGTCGCTGTATGACAGTGTTGGTGATCAAATCGGAGAATGAACCCGCAGTTGACGAGTTTGTGTCCTATTGTTCTCTATTGCGATGAGAAACACCACACAGCATGAACTATTTTTGTCATGACTGAACAGCAGGCGTTTCAGTCTGTTCACACCTGTAGATGTGATTCTCCAAGACTGTATCTGAGCGGAGAACTTGGTCTTTGAAAAGGAGTACCTAACACAACTGGCTTTTCCTTCTCGCCTGGATGTCGACATGCGTTCTGCATACGATTTTCGATGGAAAAATACTTGGTGAAACTGACCAATAATGTCTATACATTTTCAGTTGTATTTATCATAGACATCATAGTTATTATCAACACTATTTCGATCGGAAGTCTGAATTTCATAGCGTGACAATTAGCGCACAACTCCGACAATGACACAAAGTTTAAACGAAGAAGGCGACTGTTCCAGACAGGTCGGCATCGTCAGTCATGTCGTAGAATCGCAAGCTTGCGCGAAAAAGATCGTAGGCATGCGATCCACGAAATGAGAGCTTACGGACTTGACTTGGAATGTACGTTTTGGGATTCGACAGTTTTTTCTCACAAACTTTTGATAAAGCAAGAAATAGCCCAGGTCCAGGTTTGGTCGGCGGAAAATGAAAAATGGCACCAAAATTGATTGTGCGAGATACAAGTATAGAACAAATAAGAGCTTTTTGTCCAAGGTATAAAGTACATTCATTGTTGTGACTTTAGCGACGTATGCATACTAATGATATAGGTTCCGAAACACTGGCATGTTAAAGTGTCGACACGAAATAATCCAGATTCATCAATCAAAGGAGATAAGACGGAAGGTAACTCCCGAACAAACCATGTTAACTGGCGGGCGAAGGAGAAAAAAAGGCGCCAAAATTGATCGTGCAAAAAACCAGTTTTAGCTTAGAAATTATGATTTTTCGGTCCAACACAGTTGTTAAGAATAAAATATACTCATTTGTGTGACTTCAGCGACATAGACATAATAATTATGTAGATTCTGAAGCATTCCCATTTGAAAGAGTTGACACGAACTAATCTAAGATTGATCAAGCAGGGGAGATAAAGGGAAAGGTAACTCCCGAACAGACCATTTCATCTGCTGAGGGTCACCACGAGAGAGATGCCCATTTGAGCACCTGCCTGCATAGACCTTCACGTGCTGATGTATTTGTCAGTTGTTCCTGTTGATATTAGTTCTCTCTGAAACACACACTGCTCCCCGTGGATTTGTTGTGGCTAAGGCTGTGTCCGGATGAACTAGAGTGTGTTTGTGTATGGGAGAGCGTCATTAATGAGCATCATGGCGAAGAATACACAGAACGATGACACGTAACAACAGCAACAGCAACTACCACAGTAACAACATCAGCCCACCACCACAACAACGGAAGTAAATCATTCCTCTTTTTGACAACCCTCCCCGGCTCTGCTCTTCACATTTGTTGTCCATACTCATTTCTCTAAATCAATACAATCGGATTTATGTTCACTCCATTTGTAGTCCTTTTCGTGCGCATAGAGTGAATCGATGTTGAGAAAAACAATTAAAGAAACCTTGAAAAAAAAAAAAAAGGCAGTAATTCCGTTAGAAAAAACAAGGGCAGTAATTCGGTTGGGTTAATCAGGAATATATTCATTGGAATCGCTGTCTGTGGGATTGAATCAACCTTTATTTCTAAACAATAAAAGGACTATGCCGCCCAACGAACGAAACAAACAAATGACATGACAAAACGCGACGCCTACAAAGTAGAGTAACTCTTGTCCTGTCATGATGAAAAAAAAAAAAAAAAAAAAAATGAGTGATTGCTCGTTCTTCGTAATGGTTCCAAACGGTGCTTCATGTTGCCTGAGAAAGAAGACACAAGAGGTCTGGAAAGGCGTCGTGTTTGTCATGTCATTGTTTTGTCCGGCGGCGTAGTCGTTTCTTTTGGAACTAGGTTTCCATTTCCGCCTGCAGTCCACCCCCGACTCCTTCCCTCCCTGCCCCGCCCCTGCATGATGGTATGACAGTAGTGACGTCAGTGTGAGCACAACGCCTGTGCTGGCTCCCGATCCCCTTTACAGTTAGAGGTGGAGAAGGCATTGGGGGTACAGGCCGTGACCTGAGCAATGACCCTCTGCTACACACAGATTTTTTCTCTGACACTTGATTGTAGGCCTACAGAGCCCCAGACTGATGTGGTCTGGCAGTATCAGATGCCATTTGGGCAGAGGTGGGACGCATCCACATCTGGGAGTGGGAATGCACCCTGCCCCCAAACCAGTACATAGCTCAGTCTACGCACTGTACACCTTGTTGGTTTCTTGTCTCTTGGTCTGTCTGTCTGAAACTCATTCTAACGTATCTGTTTGGCCCAGGAGTCCCACTGACTGAAACAGACGGCGTCTAAGCGAGTCCATTTTGAGTTGGAAGGTTGCCATGCAACATGTGTGTGTGTGTGTGTGTGTGTGTGTGTGTGTGTGTGTGTGTGTGTGTGTGTGTGTGTAATTCAGATATCTATCGCAGACAGATCGCAGACAACTTTGTTAATGAATTTTTAACTCTTTCGATTCAGAACTTCTGATCTATTCTCTTGGCAGTATAAACTTATGTTTTGATAGATTTCTTTTGTGCCCAATCAGCGAATTCATTACAAAAGAGAAAAAGAAATTTTTTCCATTCGAACAAATGCTGACCACTTTCAGACAAGGGAAGTAATTATTTCGACGCAGAACTTGTAATTTCTTCCCTTGACGGTCAAAACTAATATTTCTACGCGTAAATGACTTAAATGGATTCATTTTGCGCCCAGTAGTTACAAGAAGAGATAAGACTGATTGCTCGTTCTTCGTTTCGAATTGTCCCAAATGTTGGTTAATCTTGCCTGAAGAAGAAGCCAAAGAGGTCTCCAAACGCGTCGTGTTTTGTTTTGTCATTTGTTGCCCCTATCTTTTTTCATCTTGTCCAACGTACGGAACATCCTTTCTCTGTGAGGTCTGTGTCAGTTTCCGCCTGCAGTCATCTCGCTGTCAGTTCTTTCTTTCTTTCTTTTTCTTTCTTCTTTTATTGCGCGCTCTGTCAGCAAAGATTGCACAAACACTGCACAGTTCATTTTAACCACAGGTAGTAAAAGGGTGAAATGTGTGGCCCAACGACAATGCCACTAATGCTTGGAGTTGACCTAACGGGAATGCATGATCATTCAGCGAATTCATTACAAATGAAACATTTTCTATGGAACAAAAATGTTGAACATTTTCGGACAGGGGAAGCGGTTGTTGTTGTTGTTGTTGTTTGTTGTTTGTTTGTTCGGTTCAGAACTTCTAATTCCTTCCCTTGCTGCATAATGTAGTGTTTCTACGCGTGAACTGAATAAAGGGAGGAGGATATAGTTTCTTCCCAGCACCTTTCTTTTTTTTCTCAAATTTCTTGTTGTCGCTATTTTGCTGTTTTAACATGAGGCCAGCTTCAAATCACGTCGTAGATGAGAGGCCTGCAGATATGAGTTGGGCCGCGGAAAGGGAAATAACTACAAAAGAATTATAGTGGTACACTCCGGCGTACAGACAGGCACAAATAGGTCTGTATGCAGCTACGTATAGATGCATGTATGCAGGCGCCCGAGTGCGTGCTCGCGCACGCGCGCACGGCGTGCACACACACACACACACACACACACACACACACACACACACACACACACACACACACACACACAAAGAAGGCAGAATAAGAAAGATCGTAAGCGCTGCTCTTGTATGAATAATACCTCACTTAGTCTTATAGACACAAAAATCAAGTTTTGTTTGTTTTTTCCTAAGTCGAATATCACATACGAATACCCTTTTTCGTAGCAATAGGAGATACATGTATTATGCAATTAATTATTACGAAAATAGCAAAGGAGAGAGAGAGAGAGAGAGAGAGAGAGAGAGAGAGAGAGAGAGAGAGAGAGAGAGAGAGAGAGAGAGAGAAGAGGTCAGACTTTAGAACCACCCTTTCAACCAGTTTATGAATCCGAGAGAAGAAAAAAAAATGTTTTGCCAAGGGAAGTAATCGTTGACAAAGACCATGCATGAACAGTTTTTTTTTTTTTTTAATAAGAGAAAGAGGCAGGCGCGACTAACTATTACGAACATAGCAAAGTGAGAGAGAGAGAGAGAGAGAGAGAGAGAGAGAGAGAGAGAGAGAGAGAGAGAGAGAGAGAGAGAGAGAGAGGTGAACATATGCTTTGCAAAGAGGAACACATAGAATGAACATCTTCTCCTCTGCAACTGGCGCCAAATGATAATGATGGAGAAGTGAACGATAATGATATGTCAAACACGTACGATTTGTATAATGTAGTGTCTTGTACCGATAATTGTACTAAACCAAAGAGTCATAAGAAATGTTTGCGCACAAAAAACAGATGTGACTATGAAAGGAATCAGCGTCAACTCTGATGTGTATCACCGTGTTTTGGGAGAGAGAGAGAGAGAGAGAGAGAGAGAGAGAGAGAGAGAGAGAGAGAGAGAGAGAGAGAGAGAGATCCGAAAATGCCAGTAGGACTAAAAGAAACACGGTTCTCAACTGCCAAACCAGTCATCCAGGGAGAAATCTGGCCCCACCACTCTAAGCCTGCGAAGCATTCACACAGAGTGCAAGCACGCACTGGTCATTCCGGTCACACGTCAAGGGACATAACTTTTCCCTGGGCAGATACCATTGTGTGACCACCAGACGCCACCCAACAGAACCTCCGTGGAAACGCCCGTCTGGGTGTTCCAACCCCTAGCTCATAACTGCAGGGCCCCTGTGGGTGTGCCAGCCCTCAGTTCATAACTGCAGGGCCCTGTGGTGTGGGTGTACCAGCCTTAGTTCATAACTGCAGGGCCCTCTGGGGGTGCCAGCCCTTATTTCATAACTGCAGGCCCTATGGGTGTACCATTAGTTCATAACTACAGGGCCCTATGGGGGTATCATTAGTTCATAACTGCAGGGCCCTATGGGTGAGCCAGCCCTTAGTTCATAACTGCAGGGCCCTCTGGGTGTGCCATTAGTTCATAACCGCAGGGCCCTATGGGTGTATCATTAGTTCATAACTGCAGGGCCCTGTAGGTGCGTCAGCCCTTAGTTCATAACCGCAGGGCCCTATGGGTGTGCCAGCTCTGCCAGCTCTTAGTTCATAACCACAGGGGCCCTATCGGTGTGCTATTAGTTCATAACTGCTGGGCCCTCTGGGTGAGCCAGCTCTTAGTTCATAACCGCAGGGCCCTATGGGTGTGCCAGCTCTTAGTTCATAACCACAGGGCCCTATCGGTGTGCTATTAGTTCATAACCACAGGGCCCCCTGTGGGTGTGCTATTAGTTCATAACTGCAGGGCCCTCTGGGTGTGCCAGCTATTAGTTCATAAACCGCAGGGCCCTGTGGGTGTGCTATTAGTTCATAACTGCAGGGCCCTCTGGGTGTGCCAGCTCTTAGTTCATAACCGCAGGGCCCTATCGGTGTGCTATTAGTTCATAACTGCTGGGCCCTCTGGGTCTGGGTGAGCCAGCTCTTAGTTCATAACCGCAGGGCCCTATGGGTGTGCTATTAGTTCATAACTGCGGGGCCCTCTGGGTGTGCCAGCCCTTAGTTCAAACTGCAGGGCCCTATGGGTGTGCCATTAGTGCATAACTGCGGGGCCCTATGGGTGTGCCATTAGTTCATAACTATATGGCCCTATGGGTGTTCCAGCCCTTAGTTCATAACTACAGGGCCCTATGGGTGTGCCATCAGTTCATTCTATAACTACAGCCCCCTATTGGAGTACCATTAATTCATAACTACAGGGCACTCTGGGTTTGCCAGCCCTTACTCCATAACTGCAGGGCCGTCGGCAAAAGACGCCACCGCCGAGATGGAAGACCAGTTCAGATGGGACGTTTACAGGTGGATAGATCGTCTCCTAAAATGGCGTTCTATATATTTTCACTTTCAAAATAGTTGTTTTGTATTCATGTATTTATTTTTTTTTTTGATTCGTTTATTCACTCATTCATTTATTTTGCTTATTTATTTACTTCTTTCTTACTGTTTTCAGAAGCTGTGTGTTGAATGACGCGCACTGCGGCAAGGCAGACAGAAACATTTGTCCTCTCTCTCTCTCTCTCTCTCTCTCTCTCTCTCTCTCTCTCTCTCTCTCTCTCCGCACACATGCACTCCCATCAAACATGTAATCATGCTGTGTGTGGCCACAACTATGAGCATGCGTGCTTCAGTATACCCGTGACACGTCCTCTTCTTTTTATTTTTATTTATTTTTTTTTTTTTTTGGTTTTTTTTCCCTCTTCTTATTCTTGTTCATTGTTCATCGTCATCATCATCATCATCATCATCATCGCCATGATCATCATCATCATCATCGTCATCATCATCATCATCATCATCATCATCATCATCATCATCATCATCATCATCATCATCATCATCATCATCATCATCATCATCATCATTATCACTGGCGTCATCGTCGTCGTTGTTGTCATTGTTATTGTCCTCTTAGCCATCATTGCTTTTTCTTCGACACTTTCTCTTTTTTCTTTCGTATTTTTTGCTACACTCTGGTTTTGTTTTTTGTTTGTTTGTTTTGCTTGTTTTTGTTTTGTCGACCCCCCCCCCCCCCCCCCCCCCCCCCCCCCCCCCCCCCCCCCCCCCCCCCCCCCCCCCCCCCCCCCCCGTTTCCCGTTTCTTCTCTTCTCTTTTAATTCCAGTGTCCTTTCGCTTGTACAACGATTCTAAATTGACGTTAGACAGTCTAA
>JADBJO010018921.1:47500-49639 GCA_016801955.1 Conus betulinus
ATGCACTGGTCTATCTAGAAAGCAGACCGCCCCAAATAGTATCTCGCTGAAAGAATGGCAGAACCATTTTATGAAAGTGTTTGAGTCTAATCTAGCTAGCCAAGTGAGCAACTCTAATCTGTTACCTATAAATGCCAACGTACGGATTGACTCACTAGACAACAAAATCTCCATTGAGGAGGTACAAAGAGCTATATACTCTTTGAAAAACGGTAAGTCAAGTGGCGAAGATGAAGTTTTAGCTGAAATGTTAAAAGCGGCAGGAAACCACGTTGTTCACTTTTTGACCGAATATTTCAACGCTATTTTTGATGAAGGACGGTATCCTGAAATGTGGTGAAGTGCTGTAATTGTCCCCATTTTTAAAAAAGGTAATCCTCGTGTCACTGACAATTATAGAGGGATATCGCTTCTGAGCTTACTTGGCAAATGCTACACTTCTATTCTCAATAAAAGACTATACAGCTGGCTAGAAACGAATGGAAAAATCGGAGAAACACAGGCAGGTTTTAGACCGGGTTATTCGACCTCGGATCACGTATTTACGTTGTATGCTGTAACGCAGAAGTACTTGTCTAGACAAGGTGGTAAGATTTATGTCGCTTTTATCGATCTACGAAAAGCGTTTGATACAATCAAGCGTGACATTCTGCTAGGGTCACTATACAAGGCAGGTGTATCATCCAAATTTTTTATTGCAATCAAAGCAATTTATTGCAAAGTGGTTGCACGTGTTAGAGTTGATAATGAGCTCACCGAAGCTTTTGAATGCCCCCAAGGCTTGCGCCAAGGTTGTGTCCTTTGTCCAACTCTTTTTGCTATAATCATAAATGAGCTTGCCGAATATGTTACTGAATTTGGCAAACATGGCATCCAGCTACTACCAGATTTTGTTGAACTTTTCATTTTACTGTTTGCCGATGACTTAGCATTACTGTCATGCTCGCCTAGTGGCTTACAGCGCCAGCTTGATTGTGTAAGTAACATGTGCACCAATCTCGGATTAACTGTAAATATTGACAAAAGCAAGATCATGGTTTTCAGGAAGGGAGGGTATCTGGAAGACATGAGAAATGGTTTATCAATGGTACTAACGTTGAAGTTGTAAATAGTTATGTGTATTTAGGCTTTACCTTCACCACTTCTATGAATATGTGTGTAGCAGTGTAAAACAACTCGCAGTCAAAGGTAAAAAGTCCTTTTTGAGGTTCTGAAAGCTCACAGCTCTCTCAATCAAATGACAAGAAATACTTTCTTCAAAATGTTTGATACCATGATTCAGCCGGTTTTGTCTTACACTGCTGAGATTTGGAGTATCTTGATAAAGGATGACCCAACCGAAAAAATTCATTTGTTTGCTTGTAAAAGATTCCTTAACATGGCCTTCCGTAACCTAACCTAATGGTTTATGGCGAGCTTGGCAGACACCCCCTCATTATTAATGGTTTTATGAAAGCTTTGAAATTCTGGTTCAGATTGTTAAATATGAACGACAAGCGCTTACCAAAGCAGGCCTACAGGATGCTTATGAATTTAGACGAAAACGGTAAACGGAACTGGGTATCAGAATTGAGGTTTTTACTGAACAGAACTGGTTTCGGATTTGTATGGCTTGCTCAGGAGTGGGTGATGTGAATCAATTTTGTAGTGTCTTTAAACAGAGACTCCTTGGTATGAATTGTCAAGATTGGGAACACAATCTGACCACCAGTGATCGTTACGTTACGCTCTACAGAGACTTCAAATCTGACCTGTCCCCTGAAGTATATTTGGGTTGTGTTAAACAGAAATGTTTCAGAGACGCTTTAATTAGATTCCGACTGGGCATTACTTCTTTGAAAGTACATAGTAATAGATATGTAAGACCTGATGTGACTGTTAATAACTTCTGCCCTTTCTGTCCTGGTGAAATCGAGAACGAAACACATTTTTTGTTTCGTTGTAAACAATACAATAGTATTAGACATGTACATATGAGGAACATAGCGCCCTGTAATGAATGGAGACAGTTTTCTCAGTTAATGTCAACTCAGAGCGAAGTTAAGATAAGGCAACTAGCTTGGTATATCTTTAAATGTTTGGAGATTCGTGTAACCGTAAACTTTTTTTTTCTCTCTTCAGTATTTTTTTGATTGATTT
>JADBJO010018922.1:0-5000 GCA_016801955.1 Conus betulinus
AGTCAAAACGGTACAAGCTGAAAATGACACCCCCCCCCCCCCCCTTTATTCCTTGAGAGTTTATAGTGTCAGATTTTCAGAGTGCTGGATGAAATTTGCTTTGTAAAGCATCGTTCTGTGCACTTGGCTATTCTAACTCCCCGGTAGTTAAAATGGTACTGGCCGAAAATGCCCCCCCCCCCCCCCCCCCCCACACACACACACACACACCCTCCCCACCCCACCCCCAAACACTCACACACACTTTATTCATATTATTTCAATTTTTTTCTGGGTGAAATTCGCATTGTAAGGCAATGCTAATACAAGTTTCAAAACATATTTCTCTCACTCATTCTATAATTTGAAAAACGGGGGTGGGGTTGGGAGGGTGTCATTCTGGGCACGTCGAGCACTTGCACGTATACAAAACACACTTGTGCACACACAAACATGCACGAAGCATACACACACACACACACACACACACACACACACACACACACACACACACACACACACACACACATGCGTGCGCATTCACATTAATTTGCAGATTTTTTTTTTTAGTGATGTAACACAGAGTGCATGATGCTGAATACCCGTCATAAAAAAAGGTACTTGTATTGCTGTGAAGATCTGTTATAATGGCAACACCAAACTTCGCTGCAAATTCGAATAAAATCGGTTCAGAAGTGGTCAAGTTAGAAGACCTAATATCTTAGGCGTTGGCTGGCCATGTGATCCGCTGAAGTGCTAACTGGTCAGGTTAAATTGAAAATGAAATGAGGCAGGGAACAGCAAACAATAAACAGTAAACAAGTAGGGTAACTTTTGCTCCCATAAGAAAACCTAACACGGAGGAACTTTATGCAAGATTGGCACAGCCTTTTAAAACTTGAATTAAGTCAGACAAATACAAAGACGAACAATCAGGTTAGATTGCCTTTGCTACAGCAAGCATTACAGAGATATAACGAAAATCGATTGAAAAAGGACTGAACTATAAGACCCAGTGCCCTGCAGAACGGGTGCTGAATGTCCAGGTCATCCACTAAAAGGACGCTAACTTTCAAATCACATTGGCATAGTCACACACCACTTCTCAAAGCAAAATTGAATTGAAACAGATGAGTTATAAAAGTCCGTTTTATGTTTGACACACACTCACACACACACACATTTGCGTTGCAATTTTCTTCATCATGGATGTTGCCGAGCTAGAATGAAAAGAGGGTAGTGACTTCCCATCTCCTAAGCCTTTTATCATTCGTAAGATTTATATTAAAGACAGACATGGGGGGGGGTGGGGTGGGGGGGGGGTGGCACACACAGACAGAGACGGAGACAACCGGACAGACAGACAAATAGACCACCAGATAGGCAAACAGGAGAGAGAGAGAGAGAGAGAGAGAGAGAGAGAGAGAGAGAGAGAGAGAGAGAGAGAGACAGACAGACAGACAGACAGACAGACAGACAGACAGACAGAGGAGGGGGAGGGAGGGAGGGAGGGAGGGAGGGAGGGGGCTGTTTATCAAATGTTTATTTTTCATATCGTGACTAAACACATAAAAAGTGAATGTTTGGGGGGTGGGGGAGTTAATCTAAAACGGGGGAGGGGGGGGGGGGGAGGGGGAGGGGGGTCATTCTGGTGTGGTCATTCTGGTGTGGTTAAAATTGGCACGTGCTAATTCTAACTCCCGGGGAGTTCAAAAGTGGAGGGGAGTTAAAATGGATCGTTACACCGGTAAAGAGTAGGGGGAGTGGAACGGGCGAGGAGGCGTGGTGATGGGGGTGGAGAAACATCACTATGAGTAAATTCACAGTGAGGGCAAAGTCACAAGTCGTTCTTCATCACATGGCAGATGTCAACACACACAATTGTCTGCTTCGGGCGAAAAAAAAAAAAACAACAACAACCAAACAACAAAACAAAAACAAAAACAAAACAAAAACAAAACAAAAAAAAAAAAAAAAAAAAAAAACAACAACAACCAAAAAACAAACAAAAAAACCCCCCAACACACCAAAAAAAAAAAAAAAAAAAAAAAAAAAAAAAACAATGCATGGGGGGGGGGGGGGGGGGGGGGGGGGGGGGGGAGTCGTATCGTCTAAATACACATCAGTCAAAAAACAAAACAAAACAAAAACAAAAACAAAAGTTTTATAATCTGCTCATGCAATCTAAAATTTTGCAATCTGTCGATAATTAACCTCAAAATTCTCTGTTAATTTCCTACAACAACATGACACTGTCGGCGTTACTTCACGTGCGTGCGTGTGTGTGTGTGTGTGTGTGTGGACGATGTTGCATGCGTTGTTCATCGTTAACTGACATCACGTGATCAGCACGTGTGCGTGCGTTGTGCAGTGCGTTTGCCCACCCCAAACGGAAGTTCAACGCATTGAGCTTCTTTGTTAGTCGATCAGTCAGTGTGTCCGTTAAGGTCGATCAAGAGTTTTGAGGACTTTGAAGAGGGAAATTCTCCCATTCATTTAGTTCCATTAACACAGAGGTAAGTGTTTTAGTGCAATGCAGTCTGTATGAATGAATCGTTTACCTGGTCCACACAAACAAACGCAAAGAATGAAAGATAGCCCCAGAATTTAGCTTCGTTCGCCCTGTTCTAAGGGACATAACTGGGTCAAGATGTGGTCCTGGTTGCCGGTTTAGCATGTGTACCCACATTGATGGTTTTAAATAGCTCATCATGCCACTCTAGACGTTTTTCAGTGAAATAAAACGTTTTTTCAATTGATGCCGTTCTTTCCTTTTTCATCTGATTATGTAGTTTGTACTGTTTAACTGTCTATAAACCTTAAGATTGTCGAGGCATTGCAAAAATGTAAAACTCGAAAAAATGATCAAATATGGCGGCATTTGAAAGGCCTGCTCTGACTTCGCTCAAAAGCAAGATTTTGTGAAAAATACTGGACATGACTGAATATGATCGTGATCACGCTGGTTTACTTGGTGTATAAGTACAGAATATGGGGCGGTTCGGCATTCGAAATACTGATTTTAAATGATAAAAACGCATTATATCTAGATGATGGCTGATTCGTGCTGCGCTGAGGAAAGCTTAGCTTAACTAGAATTGATCAAGTTCAAAAGTTGACACACACACACACACACACATACACACACAAATGTAAAAGCAACTGCAGTTAGCGCTTTCAACTATATAAAGAAAGTGTATCAACGTGAACTTGATAAAATCAACAACTTTATGATAGAAAATGGACTAACGTCATAATTGGAAAAGACGAAAATCATGCTGTTTAGTTCAGGCTATGACCCTAATAATTTACCTGAATTCATGATTAATCATGGTGCAGTCACAAAATATACACAAAAATGCCAAATTTCTTGGCGTCACCACACTTCTCACCTGATATCTCAATTCAAAACTTTCGTGGAATTATCACATAGACTACATAACAAACGCTCTAATAAAAGTCTGAACTTTTTGAAGGTAACAAGCAGACAGCACTGGGGACAGGACACAAAGGCACTAATATCTCTCGCTACTTCCCTTGTACCTGCACGGCTGACGATTGCCCAGGAGATTTTTTTTTTTCAGCACTCCAGCGCACTTGTTAAAGAAACTGCAGAGCATAGATTCCAAAGCTTACAAACTTGATCTGGGTGTATCAATATATATATACACGTCAGTTTAGGAACTTACAGAGAAGCAGGTGTTCTACCCCTTGATGAACAAAGAAAGCATCAGCTGCTAAATTTATACTTAAAACTTATGCTTATGAAACATTTTCACAAAAAGAAACAAATTGTTTTATCTTAATTGAGAAAACTTACTTTGCAAAAAGGGCAAGAAGAATACAGTCCTTGAAGTCCATTAATACATTTTGCCTCAGATATTATTTGTAATACAGAGCTGAACGGGAAAAATGTTGCAATTAAACCTTCTTTTTCTCCACTTCCAAAATGAAAAAAAAATCAACCAATATTTGACATTGATCACACAGATTTGTCAAAAAGCCCATTCCCCTAATCTATTAAAATGTTAAGTTAATTCCCAGTTAGAAAGTAGGTATACAGACTATTAAAAGATATACACTGATGGATCAGTTCTTGATGATGGGAATTTATACTGGTGCAGCTTTTGTAATACCCTTATTAAAAACAGAAAAACGATACTACATTTAGTATACATTATTCCATTTTTACTGCTGAACTTGTAGCCATACTTCTGGCATTAAATCAAATTGTAGATCTTTCGACGGATACAGGCAATATTTTATTCTGTGTGGACTCAAAGTCTGTTTTACAGGCCATTAAATCCCGAGGCATAAAAAATCGACTAGAAATGACTGTTGAAATAAAAACACATCATGTTATGAATTGTCTCTAAAGGGTACCAGTATTGCCTTTTGCTGGATTCTGTCTCACCTCAGATCACCCCAAATGAGTGGGCAGATCATGCGGCTAAAAGGGTTGCGAAAAAACATAGAAGGTTCACGGCATCTCGACATTCAACTAGATCAGCATGAATTTAAACAGTGCATAGAAAAAATGTCTCAAAATCAGGTTGCTGAACTGCATAATTTTTAGTCAGTATTACCAGCACTGTGTACAAGTAGTAAAATGCAGCAAATCTGAAATGTTTTTTAAACAATTTATCTGTAGTGCATTCCAGACATGTTACAAGTTTGATGTATAGGTTCCGATTGAATGCTTTTAGAACAAAGTATTCCTAAAGTATACATTGCATATGTGGCAAACACAAATTACTGTAAACCACCTACTTCTTCACTGCTCAGGAGTTGGGCACTTTGCTCCTAAGATAAAGTCAGCAGATCAATTGTCAGCGTAACTAAACACTTCACAAATCGAAACAAAACAAAGAAGGTGAGAGCACTACAGACATTTTTTTCATCATGAAAACAGTAATGAGCACCCAAATAAATGCAACACAACTGTTTCAACACATAATTTTGACGAATAATTCATAAGCTAAATTGTGTCAAAAAAATACAAAAAAAATGTTGTTTTTTTT
>JADBJO010018922.1:10000-34347 GCA_016801955.1 Conus betulinus
CAAGATTTTGTTTGCTTCCAACAGAAATTTTTATTAGGCCCATGTTAAAAAGGTGCGATGTTTATTTTTTCATTGTCCTTTCTTTTTCAAAATATCCTTGACATGCTATTCATGAAATGTGATCCTGTGTGTGTGTGTGTGTGTGTGTGTGTGTGTGTGTGTGTGTGTGTGTGTGTGCTTGCATTGTGTATATTACATTATTAGAGATTCATCATGTCATTGAGTGGTTTTAATAATGTGAGATATTGTGACTTGTTTATTTCTTGCTTAATATTTATGAAGTTTGCCTCTATTTTCTTTCTATCTTTTGCATGAATACAACTGTTTATGGCAGTTTATGCTTTTTATTCACACTTTGTAAGCGCTTTGAGCTCATTAGAGATGGGGCACATATAAAAATTTCATTATCATTATTATTATTATTAATACTATTATTATTATTATTATTATTATTATTATTTATCAACTTAACCTTAGTAATGAAGCTATCATGTCACTTACTGGTTTATTTGCAAGTATTGAAGAGTTTCTCATTTTTGTTTCAGATATGTTGATCCTTGGCTTAAACTGGGGGAGAAAAAGTAAAAGCCATTGTACAGAAAGTGTGACTGTCTCTAGAAGGAAAGAGAAAGAGGAACCAATAGAAAGAAGATAACAGATTGGGTAATCACTTGTGCACATCGATGGTAAGGATGGCCTATAAGAAGACAGAGGAGTCTGACTCCAGGAAAGAGATCGACTCAGCCTCGGATGATGACAGTTCCAATCTGTCCAGCAGTGACAGTGTGATGGACCAGGAACCCGAGGCTGATGCCTCGCCCAAGAAGCAAAAGTTCGCTGATGAAGATTTGGATGGAGACTACGAAGACAAGATGAAATCCGACGCGGAAGACCTCTCAGATTCTGCTTCTCATCGCCATTCCAAACGTAAGCCTTCAAAATCGAGAATTAAGCGGATTGTGCACGAACAGTCTCCCACCAAAACCGCCAGCGGAGCGTCCACTCCAGGGGGCGCTTTCCCTCTGCCTCCCATCAACAGTTTGGTGATGAGTCCGCAGTCGTCCGTCATGACCCAGGCCTCCATGGTCCCCAGCCTGTCCTCCTCCTTCCTGCAGATGTCGCCAGGACAGCAGCGATCGCACAGTGGCTACAAGTGTGACATCTGTGGCAAGGTGTTCCGCGTCCCATCACGCTACGAGTCCCACATGCAAAACCACTCCAAGGGAAAGCCCTTCTGCTGTGATGTAAGTCCTGGCATGAAGTCATGATGCTTTGTCACTTTTCTTGTTTATTTTACCCAACAGTTTTTTATTCAATGGTTTGTGTGACTATCTGTCATGACATGTTTTACTTCAACGTGCATTTCATCACCATGTTCGGGTTACCTATGTGTATGTTTGTGTTTGGGGTAAGCTTTGGCTTTATATTATCGCAGCTGTTACAAGAAATACCACAAACAAATGTCTGTGAAGATTGATATTGATTGAGTCCTGACCAGCTGTCCTGTGCCTGATGATGTCTGACTCAAAACAGTAACAATATTTTAAATATTGTGTTTCTGGACGTTTTTTGCCTCCTCTGTCACAGCAGGTTGATCCTGCAGTAAAGAATCATTCCCTTCAAACCACCTCATTATTTAGGATTGACGGATATTTGTTTGAGAAGCTTCTGACAGGGTTTTTGTGTTCTGTTTCTGGTCATTGACAGGGTTTTCTGTAAACTACTGTTCTCTTGCACACTGACAGGTTTCTGTGTGTGTCTGCTTGTTGTGCTGTTATGAGGGCAGTATTGTTCTGGCTCTGGTTACGTTGTGCTGTGTTTTGAGGGCAGTATTGTTCTGGCTATGGTTACGTTGTGCTGTGTTTTGAGGGCAGTATTGTTCTGGCTATGGTTACGTTTTGCTGTGTTTTGAGGGCAGTATTGTTCTGGCTATGGTTACGTTGTGCTGTGTTTTTGAGGGCAGTATTGTTCTGGCTATGGGTATGTTGTGCTGTGTTTTGAGGGCAGTATTGTTCTGGCTATGGTTACGTTGTGCTGTGTTTTTGAGGGCAGTATTGTTCTGGCTATGGTTACGTTGTGCTGTGTTTTGAGGGCAGTATTGTTCTGGCTATGGTTACGTTGTGCTGTGTTTTTGAGGGCAGTATTGTTCTGGCTCTGGTTACGTTGTGCTGTGTTTTTGAGGGCAGTATTGTTCTGGCTATGGGTATGTTGTGCTGTGTTTTGAGGGCAGTATTGTTCTGGCTATGGGTATGTTGTGCTGTGTTTTGAGGGCAGTATTGTTCTGGCTATGGGTATGTTGTGCTGTGTTTTGAGGGCAGTATTGTTCTGGCTATGGGTACGTTGTGCTATGTTTTGAGGGCAGTATTGTTCTGGCTATGGGTATGTTGTGCTGCTTTGAGGGCAGTATTGTTCTGGCTATGGGTATGTTGTGCTGTGTTTTGAGGGCAGTATTGTTCTGGCTATGGTTACGTTGTGCTGTGTTTTGAGGGCAGTATTGTTCTGGCTGTGATTACCATACTGTGCTGTGTTCTGAGGTATTGTTCTGGCCGTCATTACCATGCTGTGGTGTGTTCTGAGGTATTGTTCTGGCTGTGATTGTCATACTGTGCTGTGTTCTGAGGTATTGTTCTGGCTGTGATTATCATACTGTGCTGTGTTCTGAGGTTTTGTTCTGGCTGTGATTATCATACTATGCTGTGTTCTGAGGTATTGTTCTGGCTGTGATTATCATACTGTGCTGTGTTCTGAGGTATTGTTCTGGCTGTGATTACCATACTGTGTTGTGTTCTGAGGTGGTATTGTTTTGGCTGTGATTATCATATTGTGCTGTGTTCTGAGGTGGTGTTCTTCTGATTGTCATAATTGTACTGTGCTGTGTTCTGAGGTGGTGTTGTTCTGGCTGTGATTATCAAACTGTGCTGTGTTCTGAGGTCAAGTTGTTCTGATTGTGATTATTATAGTGTACTGTGTTCTGAGGTGGTATTGTTCGGACTGTGAGTGTGATTATCATACTGTGCTGTGTTCTTCGTATTGTTCTGACAGTGATTATCATACTGTGCTGTGTTCTGAGGTGGTATTGTTCTGACTGTGATTATCACACTGTGCTGTGTTCTGAGGTATTGTTCTGACTGTGATTATCACACTGTGCTGTGTTCTGAGGTGGTATTGTTCTGGCTGTGATTGTGCAGGTGTGTGGGAAGCTGTTTGCCTCCCAGCTAAAGCTGGACATCCACAAACCAGTCCATGGGAGGGACCGCAGGGAGGCCTATGACTGTCCGCAGTGTGGCCACAAATGCACCAGCTGGCGGGCCTACCTCTACCATGTGTCCAAACACACCGGCAATGGAGGCAAGAAGCATACCTGTGAGGTAAGAATGACCCCGTTCTCCCCACCCACCTCCCCTTCCTCCTGCGTCCTCTGGCTCCTCACTCTCTGTCCTTTCCCTTTGTACTTTTCATTTATATCATGGCAGTCTTACAGTTTTTGTTCATTGAATGAACATTTCAAGAAAGATTTGAATGAAAATTTAAAAGAAGATTTGATTGAAAAGCTAGAAGAAGAGCGAAAACTTTTCAAAATGTAAACAAGGCATATTTGCTGGATAGGAATGACAGAAACAGTCATTATTGATATTAATTTAGAGGTAAATACTGAAATTTGACTGTGTGGTCCCAGTCTTAACAGCTAAGCCCATAGCAAACTCATCTCAGGGTAGTAGCTGGTTAGGGCAGAAATTCCCATACATAAATGGCTCTGGGAATTGAACTCATGACCTCCCAGCCTGGAGTCAATGATGCTAACACTCCACCATGACAGCTGGTGTCTTTGATGTTTTCATGTCTTATGACTAGATCCTAAAATGAAGAATCAGTATTAGGAGCATTGAGATTCTTCAAAATTAATGCAACTTATGGTACACATTTGCAAGTGTGTGTCTTATCATAAATCTAGTCAATGAATATAATATCTATCTTCTAGAATTAATATGAAAATGGAGTAAACCTAGTCAAGATCCTGTTTTTTTGTTTCAGATGTAGCTGATAATGTAATTCTCACGATAAATGTGCAAAATATAAAATGTACATTCTGCATCACTGCATCATCTTTGTCTTCCGCTTTCACATTCATTTATTCATTTAAATGACAAAAACAGCAGCAACAACAGGAGACAAAGTAAACAGAGGAGTGATCTTTTCTTTTGTTGTGAAGCGTTATGTTAGTATTCTTTTAACTTTTTTCCCCCAGCAAATTCTGACATCACAATGTTGAGGCTGAAAGAAATAGCTTTGATCTTACTGACACCGTATAAAAAAAAAAAAAAAATCAGATTTCATCACAACAGTTGCAATACCCCTAAAATTGCTTTGTTTGTGTTCATGCAAACAGTATAAAGAGTCAGATTTACTGATTAATGTTGTTACATGACTTTTCTCTTTCTTTTCTTTTTTTTTTTTTTAACGTAATTAGAAGAAAAGAAAAATGAAAAAAAAAAAAATATTTGTTAACAAACCCCAAGAAAAGAAAACAGGATATCATGAATAAGTAAATGAAACTCCCTCCTGAACTCTTCAAAGATCAAGAGAGCTTACATTAACACTCAATGCACATACAATGATACACTCATACACATGCACACATGCAATATCAAGCAGACAAACACACACAATGGCTCACTGTCATGCGCACACTCGCACACAGATGTGTACACATGCACGCATGCATTACACACACACACACACACACACACACACACACACACACACACACACACACACACATGCACCACACACACACACACACACACACACACACACACACACACACACACACACACACACATGCACATGCAGGAAAAAGGAATTCACAGCATGTATGTAAAGTGAGATTTGATTTATAGGTTGAAAAATTGCTCAGTATTGTCTAAATGGATAGATCCAGTGGTGAGTGGAAGAGAATTCCAGAATGTTGGACTCTTGTCTTATACTATCAGATAGACATCAGTCATTTGATCTGACAGATTGAAATGTGGTGGAAACGACAACATTGGCCATTACGACAGATGGAATGTGGAGAATGCAATCACCAAAAGAACAAAGATGGCATGAATTAGAGGCAAGGAAGGTCGGACAGATAGCACCAGAACCAGAAGTAGATGAGCGACAGATAGGAAAGGCCTGAGCCGGATCATTTTTGTCAGATTGATATATCACTGAGGTAGTATGCTGTGCAGTAGAGGATTGGTTCCAAAGTGAATCCAGACATCTGATTGGCACACACCATGTAGGTGTGTAAAGCACTGCCTGGCAGCACTTGGCCAGTGGGACTGAGCAAAGACTGGCCTCACAACCAGGTGGGTGTGGACTGCGGTCAGTGTCCCGATTTGACAGATGTACCAAGGGGATTGTGATGAGGGAGTTTTCTGATGGCAGAAATGACCATAATCAGAGAGAGTACTGTCTTGTTAAGAGAAGAAAATGTGAAAGTCACAAGGGCTTTGTCAATATCAATTATTTTTTAGCCCTTTGGAAATACTGTGTTAGAAATTTTTATTTCACCAGCTGCAGTGGCACAATGGTTAGTGTTGCAGACTACTGGCTTGGAGGTCGTGGGTTTGATTCCCTTCAGATCCATGTGGGATTTTTCTGCCCCCGACTGGCTGCTACCTAGAGTTGGGTTTGTAAGGGCTCAGTTGGGATCAGACAATTAGACTAAAATTAAAGATGTGACAGAATTAAACACAATGAAGACAGCTGAGGAGTAAAATGAAAATGAAAGACGTGACAGACTGAAACGCAGTGAAGACAACTGAGAAATTAGATGAAAATAACGCAGTGAAGACAACTGAGAAATTAGATGAAAATAACGCAGTGAAGACAACAGAGAAATTAGATGAAAATAACGCAGTGAAGACAACTGAGAAATTAGATGAAAATAACGCAGTGAAGACAACTGAGAAGTAAGATGAAAATAACGCAGTGAAGACAACTGAGAAATAAGATGAAAATAACGCAGTGAAGACAACTGAGAAATTAGATGAAAATAACGCAGTGAAGACAACTGAGAAATAAGATGAAAATAACGCAGTGAAGACAACTGAGAAATTAGATGAAAATACGCAGTGAAGACAACTGAGAAAATTAGATGAAAATAACGCAGTGAAGACAACTGAGAAATTAGATGAAAATAAACGCAGTGAAGACAACTGAGAAATTAGATGAAAATAACACAGTGAAGACAACTGAGAAATAAGATGAAAAATGAAAGACATGACAGACTAAAACACAATGAAGACAACTGAGAAATGATATCAAGAGTGAAGATATGACAGAATTGAAGGTAATGAAGACAGCTGAAAAACAAGACCACAAATATTATTGGATAGGTGTGTGTGTTAAACCTGAAAAGAAAAGGCCATTGTGAAAGGTTGACCAACCCA
The DNA here is from genome assembly GCA_016801955.1 of Conus betulinus. Lineage (NCBI taxonomy): Eukaryota > Metazoa > Mollusca > Gastropoda > Neogastropoda > Conidae > Conus > Conus betulinus. The sequence continues at coordinate 16,438 of JADBJO010018922.1, forward strand.
GTACTTGGAGGCTGACAAAGGAAGGTGGTTACATCTGCCCTGTTTTGGGACAGGGGGGAAGAGCAGAGGAGGAGAGATGTGGTGGTGGTGGTGGAGGGGGGGGGGGGGGGGGGGTTGACAGGACAAAATGCTCTGGCAGACTTGTTGGCAGCATATGGTCAGGAATGGGTGATGGGGGAAGATGATATCAGTGCTTAACGTTGCATTCTGTAGTGCCTCTCTGTGTGTGTGTGTGTGTGTGTGTGTGTGTGTGTGGCCTCTGTGTGTGTGTGTGTGTGTGTGTGTGTGTGTGTGTGTGTGTGTGTGTGTGTGTGTGCAGGTCTGTGGACGTCAGTTCTTTGCGCCCAGCGTCTTCGTAATCACATGCAGAGTCATATGGACGGTAAAAACTTTTGCTGTCTGAAGTGTGGCAAAGCTGTTTGAGAGTCGAAAAAACGACTGGACACCCATTCTCTCATCCATGATTCCGAACGCAAGGACCCTTTCACTTGTGTGGATTGTGGAAAGGTCAGACTCTGTGTGGTGTGTGTGGGTGTGTGTGTGTGGTGTGTGTGTGTGTGTGTGTGCATGGTGTCTGTGTTTTGTGTGAGCCTGCATTTTGTGTAATTTGTGTGTCTGTTTTGCATTATGCTGGAATGTGTAATTTGCCTTGTATGTTGTGGTGTGGTGTGTGTGTGTGTGTATGTGTGTGTACTTCATATGCATAGTTGTGTATGCTGCTCATGCATATGTTGTGCATTTTGTGTGTCTTGAGATGCTGTGTGTATGTGTGTGTGAATGTGGGTGTCTACCAGAAATCTGGTTATATTCCACCAGTAGGGAAGTCTTTAGTCAGGGATACAATGCTCCAGTATCCTTTCCCCCACCCGCTATCCCTACTTCAACCCTCCTTTCACTGTTACTCAGTATGGTCGAGTGTCTAGTTTCTTATGAATGATTGTGATGACTATCGGATGGTCAGATTGTTGAATAAAACCAGAAGATGTTGAGTAGGACTGACACACTCACATGTTTCACATGCATACCAGCAACACACCCAATGTCACAGCATCTTACTCCGATTGTGATAATGTATCTCTCAGGAAGGATATGACAGTAATGTGGCACAACACTAGCTGTCAGTCAGTTGGCCTCCGGTTCGAAGCGTGTGTGGAAGGGAAGGTGTTGTCTCCCAGATGAACATGTAGTGTAGACCCTGCCAGTGCCTGAATCACCTTTGTACACTGTAAGAATCAAATGAACACGTGGTGTGGGACCCTGCCAGTGCCTGAATCACCTTTGTCCGGTACACTGTGTGAATCAGATGAATATGTAGTGTGGACCCTGCCAATGCCTGAATCACCTATGTACACTGTGTGAATGAGATGAATATGTCGTGTGGACCCTGCCAGTTCCTGAATCACCTTTGTCTGTACACTGTGTGAATGAGATGAATATGTAGTGTAGTCCCTGCCAGTGCCTGAATCACCTATGTACACTGTGAGAATCAGATGAACATGTAGTGTGGACCCTGCCAGTGCCTGAATCACCTTTGTCTGTACACTGTGTGAATCAGGATGAACAGACAGTGTGGATACATGCCAGTGCTGGAAGCACCTTCGTCTGAAGTGTAACAAATGTAAGACTCTTATTCTGATGAACATGTATGATCATTGATAATTATTTCCAAAAATTAAAGAGTCAGACTTGATGCGAAAAACCTGTTCCCAAATTTTCAGGGGGTCACAAACATATATAGGGGGTCATACTTTACAGCTGCCTGTAAATGTACTGAAAACCCACACACACACACACACACACAACACACACACACACACACACACACTGGAGCACGTTCTGACTGGCTCACACATGTAAAAACACTGAGAAAGAATTTGATGGAAATGGATAAGAGGTGGTATCAACAAAGTTGATAAAAAACATTCCAGATCATGCTAAACATTATTTATTTAGATTCGTGTTCAAGTGTTAATAAAGTGTTAAAACTAAAGTGGATAAGTATGAACACCTACAATATCAGGATTTTAAAAGTGAAAACTTGATGATTATGTGGGGTGTCCTCTCTAATTATCATCACAAAATTCACACAACTTGAACCAGTTCTGTCAGTACTGAAACATTTATTATTTGACCATATTCCATCTGCCCTGCGATGGTCATTGGGAGGGCAGTGACCAAAAAAGAGACGAGTGATGAACATTTGTGGAACATTTCACAAAACTATATAGGTTGGCCACTCATGCACTGTGCGCTACACAGTGCTTTAGTTTGTGTCTGGTGTCTCGACAGTTCAGTGCTGTGTGCATGGGACTTGACAGTTCAGTGCTGTGTGCATGGTGACTTGACAGTTCAGTGCTGTGGGTATGGTGACTCGACAGTTCAGTGCTGTGTGGTCTGGTGTCTTGACAGTTCAGTGCTTTGTGTCTGGTGTCTTGACAGTCCAGTGCTGTGGTGTCTGGTGTCTTGACAGTTCAGTGCTGGTGTGTCTGTGTCTTGACAGTTCAGTGCCGTGTGTATGGTGTCTTGACAGTTCAGTGCCATGTGTCTGGGTCTTGGACAGTTCAGTGCCATGTGTTCTGGTGTCTTGACAGTTCAGTGCCGGTGTGTGTTGGTGTCTTGACAGTTTCTCTGCCGTGTGTATGGGGTTTGGAGTTCTGTCAGTGCTTTGTTTGTCTGGTGTCTTGACAGTTCAGTTATGTGTGTCTGGTGTCTTGACAGTTCAGTGCTGTGTGTCTGGTGTCTTGACAGTTCAGTGCTGTGTGTCTGTGTCTTGACAGTTCAGTGCTGTGTGTCTGGTGTCTGACAGTTCAGTGCTGTGTCTGGCGTCTTGACAGTTCAGTGTGTGTTGTCTGGTGTCTTGACAGTCAGTGCTGTGTGTCTGGTGTCTTGACAGTTCAGTGTTTTGTGTCTGGTGTCTTGACAGTTCAGTGCTGTGTGTATGGTGTCTTGACAGTTCAGTGCTGGTGTGTCTGGTGTCTTGACAGTTCAGGCTGTGTGTCTGGTGTCTTGACAGCTCAGTGCTGTGTGTATGGTGACTTGACAGTTCAGTGCCGTTCGGTGTTGGTGTCTTGACAGTTCAGTGCTGTGTCTGTGTCTTGACAGTTCAGTTATGTGTGTATGGTGTCTTGCCGTTCAGTGCTTGTGTCTGGTTTGGACAGTTCAGTGCTGTGTGTTGGTTTCTTGACAGTTCAGTGCTGTGTGTCTGGTGTCTTGACAGTTCAGTGATGTGGTGATGGTGGAGATGATTGACAGTTTCAGTGCTGTGTGTCTGTGCAGGGGTACGATGGAATGGCGGGCCAGTTCTAAAGCAGCACATGAAGAAACCATGGGTCAGATGGGGTGGTCTACACCTGTAGAGGAAATCTGTGCTCCCAGTTCTACACACAGATGAGAAGGAGAAAACACATGGTGGGTAGATCACTGTCTGGTTTTAATTCTTACACATAGTATGAGGAGAGGGGTGCTTTTTGAACACATGGTGGGTCGATTCACTGTCTGGTTCAATTCTACACACGGGTGGAGTAAGGAGAAAACACAATGGTGGGTAGATTCACTGTTGGTTCATTTCACACACAGTGTAGAGGCACAATGACACAGATAATGTTTATCTTTTGTGTCCAGCAGAGGTGTAATGTCTATCGTTTGTGTCCAACAGAAGGTGTGATGATGTTATCCTCTGTGTACAAACAGAAGGTGTGATGATGTTTATCCTCTGTGTCCAGCAGAAGGTGGTGATGATGATTATCATCGGTGTCCAGAAGGGTGTGATGATGTTATCCTCTGTGCCAATAGAAGGGTGATGATGTTTATTCTGTGACAACAGAAGGTGTAATAATGTTTATCTTCTGTGGTCCAGCAGAAGGTGTAATTCTTATTCTCTGTGTCCAAAACAGAAGGTGTGATGATGTTTATCCTCTGTGTCTAACAGAGGTACATTCGGCAAGACCAGCGGCACGCAGTGCCCCAACTGCAGCAAGTCGTTCTGGACCCAGTCCCACGATGGGCCGTGGCCAATGCGCAACAAGCACGAAACAGCAAGCAAGAGCCATGAGTGCGATGCTGTGTGGTCGGGAGTGTGCGCGCGCTTCGGGGCGTTTAGACAGCAGATGAAGAAGATGCACGCGGGGGACGACGACTTTTTGTTCACCTGTGTGGGAAGCACATTTCAGAACCGGGCACGAAAATTGGCCCCACTTCCTGGTGACACACCAAGGATCGGTCCTTTACATGCGACCAGTGTGGAAGAGAGTTTTGCCAAGAAGGTGAGCCAGGCAGAGTGGCGAACAGTGCAGGTTTTCTGTTTGATGGAATACTTACCTTTTTTTTCTTTTTTTTGTGTTAGAGCAGAGCTTTCTTTGAGTGACAAAATATTCTGTAGAGTGATGAATGGTTGTACAGTAAATTTTGAACAGAACTGCTTTAAAAAGAAAGAAAACAATCTTCAAAGTGTAAATCACAAGAGATTGATTGGTTAAGAAATCTGGTAGTTGGGTGTAGTTAGCTGTGCATGTTTCTGTGTTGCGAAGGTAGATGATTCAGCTGATTCTCAAAAATCTGTCACCTACTCTTGACATCAGCCTGTGACTCCACGTGCACACAGGCACTGAAGACAGTGATGATTGGACCCACTGAACTGCACTCAGTCGTTACATGGGCAGGACTGCATGCACACTAGTACAATCCTCGGGCTTTCTGAGTGGTTAATTGATACGGTGATATCGCAACTGATGCTGTGAGTACAACACACACACTGGTACAGTACCCCATGGCTTTTTTAGTGGTGGGTGTTGATACGGTGATGTCTGCACTGCTGCAGGGACGGTGCACACCACACTACTACAATCCTCATGGCTTTCTGAGTGGTTGACATGATACAGTGATGACTGATTTGCTGTAGGAGTGCACACACACTGGTACAATCCTCATGGTTTTTCTGAGTGGGTTGACATTGATGCAATGATGTCCACATTGATGCTGTGAGTGTACACACATAGTACTAGTTCCCTGGCTTTCTGAATGGTTGGCTTGATACAGTGATGTCTGAACTGCTGCAGGGAGTGCACACACTCTGGTACAATCCTCATGGCTTTCTGAGCTGATTGTTAGTAATACAGTGATAACCTAAACTGATGCTGTGAGTGCAAAACATCCTGCTGCAATCCCCATGGTTTTCTGAGTAGTTGGACCAATGATAATATTTCCTGGGAAAGCTTGGGGTCATGCAGACTCAGTACGAAAAATCACTTCCAAATTTTCGGGGGTCACAAACTATTTAGGGGGTCACCCATTAATAATGCTAGAAAATGTAATGACCACACCACACACACACACACACACCACACACAACACACAACAACACACACACACACACAACATGAGCATGCTCACACACATAAGTGCACAGAGAAAGAGACAGGAAATACATTAGAGAACGAGGGTGTTTAATAATAGAGAAGAATACATTAGAAAAAAGAGGTGTTTGTAATAAATGTTAATAAGATATTCTAGTCCGTGTGAAATATTATCTATTCATATTCGTGTTCCTAGGTTTTTAAAGTGGTTATCATCTAACATGAGTAAATGTGAGCACTGTCCCCTATCAGGGTTTTAACAGGAAACTTGATTTGTGGGATGTCCTCTTTGATTATCATAACAGAATTTCACTATGCGAGCCATTTCCTTCAATGGTGAAATATTTCATTGTATGACCAAATTCCAGGCGCCATGCAATGATCATCGGAAACCTGGTGGAACCTATGACGAAACTGTAGGATGGCTATTCTTGCTCTGTGAGCAACACATTCGTACGTCCAGAACTGAGCCATTTTAATTATGTGAAATGGTCATGGTGCATAGATCGTTCGACTTTTGTCCATTCATTGGATTATCACCCTGAGCCACAGCTGAACTGTTAGTTTTGATTCTGAAAAGCCGGAATCCTACGGTTTTCCTTGTTTTCCCACTTAGCTGAATCACATGATCTTGTGGTCCAGTCGTAGACGGATAGGCTTAGTCTATTTTGACGACTTTTGTGGTTTTTTAGTAGAGAAGAGTTCTGAAGCGGAAGTGTTCATTGATTCAGAACATTATAAAATGTCAAGGAAATTTATGTTTTTAACTTCGATCGTTGTGGATAAGATGAGAGCCCATTTGCGTGATGCGCTGCTCAAAGTTGCAAGGTGAACAGGACAAAATCAGTGCGTCACAGTAAGTTTTGGTACTTTTTTATCATGCAATGGCCTGAATTCCAGTGCGTTAGATGGGAAGTTATGCATCAGAGACGCACCATTTGTGCATAAGAATTATCACTGTTGACGCATTGATACAGTGATGCCAACACTGCTGTAGGAAGCCTGCAAACACACCATAGTACAGTCCCATGGATTTCTGAGGGGGTTGACATTGATATATAGTGATGGTGTGAAGTGCTGTAGTGAGTGCATACCCACTGGTACAATCTTCATGGCATCTGAATGGTTGACATTGATACAGTGATGTCTGAAACTGCGTGCAGGGAGTGTAACATACACTGGTAAATCCTCCTCGTGCTTTCTGAGTAGTTGACATTGATATTACGTCATGGGCTTTCTGAGTGGTTTGAAATTGATATACTGCATGGCTCTTTTCCTGGGGGGGTGGCATCTCCATTGAAATTTTCTGAGTATCTGACATGATCTACGTTCTGAAAGTGAGTTGACATTGCATATACTCCATGACTTCTGAGTGGTTGACATTGATATATACAGCATTTCTGAGTGGTTGACATTGACTATACCCATGGCTTTCTGAGTGGTTGACATTGATATACACATGACTTTCTGAGTGGTTGACATTAATACGGTCCCGCATGGCTTTCTGAGTGGGTTGACATTGATATACTACATGACTTTCTGAGTGGTTGACATTAATATACTCATGGCTTTCTGAGTGGTTGACATTGATACAGTGATGTCTGAAACTGTACACACAATGGTACATCCTCATGGCTTTCTGAAGGTTGAAATTGATATCTCACATGACTTTCTGATGGTGGTTGACAATTGATACAGTGATGTCTGAAAACTGTACACACACTGGTACAATCCTCATGGCTTTCGGAGTAGTTACTGATTCACTGAAGCGGAGGCCACTGACTCATCTGCAGTGAAGAAAGAAAATGGACAGTCCTATCTTAACTTGTAGTCACACTTGAACTGAATTTATTTTAAGAAACAATTTTGTGGGCGAGAATGAAATACTTCGGAAACGGCGCACAGGACCTTTTTTTTTGGACATGAGCACGACTCCTCAATGACTGTGTAGTAATGCTCAAAAACTTCCCAGATAACTGCATTGGAAACAGGATGGGAAAGAAACGTAGTAGCAGTTTTGTGAGATGGAAAAGGTTGGAGGATTGCTTGATTGGTAATGGTGAAAAGGATAGAATGGGGCGGGGGGAACAGGTTGGAGGATTACTTGATAGGTAATGGTGAAAAGGATAGAATGGGGATGAACAGGTTGGAGGATTACTTGATTGGTAATGGTGAAAAGGATAGAATGGGGCGGAACAGGTTGGAGGATTACTTGATAGGTAATGGTGACAAAGGATAGAATGGGGCGGAACAGGTTGGAGGATTACTTGATAGGTAATGGTGAAAAGGATAGAATGGGGCGGAAACAGGTTGGAGGATTACTTGATAGGTAATGGTGAAAAGGATAGAATGGGGCAGAACAGGGGTTAAAAGGTTGAGAGTGTTTCTCTGAAAAAAATGTATGTAAATATGAACAATATTGTTTGGAGGTGGTTTTTTCATGCAAATCGGAGTGAATGAATAAGAATGGCTTTTATTTTGTGTTCATAAATAGCTTGTATATTTTGCCTTTTTTCTTTTAAAACCAATTTGATTTAAGTTGATAGTGCCAGCGCTCTTGGAAGGTGTTTTCATTTTGTGTATGTAGCCATGTTGTGTAATGTGCTGTGAGTTCCCTGTGAGGGGCCACATGTAGTGTAACATGTTGTGTGTCAGCTGCATTACCACCAACACATGCTGGCCATATGTAGCCATGTTGTGTAAAGTGCTGTGGGTTCCCTGTGATGGCTACATGCAAGTGTAAACATGTTGTATTGATGTGTGTTGTGTGATGGCTACATGTAGTGTAAATATGTGTGTGGATGTGTCAGCTGCACAAACCACTGACACATGTTGGGGGGCCATATGTAGCCATGTTTGTGTAAAGTGCTGTGGGTTCCCTGTAATGGCTGCAAGTAACCTGTTGTGTAACATGTTGTGTGGATGTATTAGCTGCACAGAATTTACCTTCGACACATGCGGGCCATATGTAGCCATGTTGTGTTAAACGTGCTGTGGGTTCCCTGGAGGGCTATGATGGCTAATATGTAAAACGTGTGTAGTGTAACATGTGGTGTTGATGTGTGGTGTGTGATGGCTACATGTAGTGTAACATGTGGTGTTGATGGTGTGGTGTGTGATGGCTACATGTAGTTGTAACATGTGGTGTTGATGTGTGGTGTGTGTGATGGCTACATGTAGTGTAACATGTGGTGTTGATGTGTGGTGTGTGATGGCTACATGTAGGTGTAACATGTAGTGTTGATGTTGTGGTGTGTGATGTGGCTACATGTAACGTGTGTAGTATAACATGTGGTGTTGAATGTGTGTAGTGCGTGATGGCTACATGTAGTGTAGTAACACATGGGGTGTTGATGTGTGATGTGTGATGGCTGCATGTAGTGTACAGGTGGCATTGATATGTGGTGTGTGTGATGGCTACATGTAGTGTAACATGTGGCTTTGATGATGTGGTGTGTGATGGCTACATTGCAGTGTAACAATGTGGTGTTGAAATGTGTGGGTGTGTGATGGCTACATGTAGTGTAACATGTGTTAGTGTGTCAGCTGCACTAACACCGTCACATGCTGGGCCATATGCAGCCATGTTCTGCAAAGTGCTGTGGGTTCCTGTGATGGCTACATGTAACATGTAGTGTATCATGTGGTGTGTAAATGTAGTGTAAGATGTACTGTGTGCTGTGTCAGCTTTCATACCACCGCCACATGCTGGGGCACGCGGCAGGCAGCCCAGTACTGGTGCGGTGTGTGTGCAGCAAGCAGTTTTGAACACAGCCTGGCACTGGCTACGCACATGAGGACCAACGCCCTGGACAGCCAGCACCAGTTTGCCTGTCTGGCCTGCAAACTTCACCGCCCCCGTATTCCTCCATGGACCTGGAGGCCCATGGCCCACACCCATGGCAAGGAGCCCCCATCCCTATGTCTGCCCGGCCTCGTACTGCGGCCGCCTCTTTGCTGAGCAGCGGCATTTCTTTTCCGGCAACACATGAAGCGCCACATCGCCAGGGCACAGAAGAAGAAGCTGCAGACCCAGTTGTCCTTGCCGCTGTCAGGTAGTGCGTGTGTGTGATGATTTTGGTGGGGGTGTGTGTGTGTAAGATGCACTACCAGTAAAGATCTGTTCTCCTATCCATGACAGAGAGAGTGGGCGATGAACTTGTCCCCATAAAGATAGACTCATTTTTAACCCTCTTCAGTATGCACTTACCTGAGCTTAGTTACGCCGAAAACCATTGGCAAGATAAGTAACTCTGTAATTTGAACATGGTTATCCAATATAAGAATTGAATTTTAAAAGAGAGGAAAGGAAATAATGAAATGAAAATAATTTTTAAAATTCCTACAAATATATATGTTGCTATATCATAAGCTTGAGAAGAATGTCACATGAGCCATTTACTCGGGGGAAAAAAAATTTCTTCTTCAGAAACTTTCTTTCGAATCGCTGTTCATCATACCTGGAACTTCATCCCAGTCGAAATCTAGGTCACTCTAAGCTTCATTGCCCAGCACTTTTCACTAAGTCTTATGCCATAAATCCTACAAATCAGAGTATCTTCATCACTAAATCTCATTATAGAGAAGGGGCAGAAATCAAGGTTAGCCATGGTGAAAAACAGCATTTCAACCACAAACTTTAAAAATTTATAACTCGAGAACCAGGGCACGTATCGACTTGCGTTTTTTTGCAAACGGAAGTAAATAATGGCTACAGGAAGAAGGAAGTCACATGCTGATGGTCAGGAATGACAAGCACAGAGGAAGCTTGGGCCATGGGCAGAGTGAGGGTGAGGTCCCAGTGCAGACAGCATGCTGATGGTCAGGAATGACAAGCACAGAGGAAGCTGGGCCATGGGGGCAGAGTGAGGGTGAGGTCCCAGTGCAGACAGCATGCTGATGGTCAGGAAATGACAAGCACAGAGGAAGCTGGGCCATGTACAGAGTGAGGTCCCAGTGAACACAGGATGCTGATGGTCAGGAATGACAAGCACAGAGGAAGCTGGGCCATGTACAGAGTGAGGTCCCAGTGAACACAGGATGCTGATGGTCAGGAGTAGACCAGAGCACAGAGGACAGAGGAAGCTGGGCCATGTACAGAGTGAGGTCCCAGTGAACATAGGATGCTGAGGGTCAGGAGTGACCAGAGCACAGAGGACAGAGGAAGCTGGGCCATGTACAGAGTGAGGTCCCAGTGAACACAGGATGCTGATGGTCAGGAGTGACCAGAGCACAGAGGACAGAGGAAGCTGGGCCATGTACAGAGTGAGGTCCCAGTGAACACAGGATGCTGATGGTCAGGAGTGACCAGAGCACAGAGGACAGAGGAAGCTGGGCCATGTACAGAGTGAGGTCCCAGTGAACACAGGATGCTAATGGTCAGGAGTGACCAGTGGACAGAGGAAGCTGGGCCATGTGCAAAGTGGAGTACTGCACAGACTGAAGTATTGACACACAGACTGAAGTATTGACACACAGATTGACTCACAGACTGAAGTATTTACATTACAGACTGAAGTATTATTGACACAGAGACTGACACACAGACTGAAGTATTGACACACAGACTGGAGTATTTGACACACAGACTGAAGTATTGTCACACAGACTGGAGTACTGCATAGACTGAAGTATTGACATACAGATTGACTCACAGACTGAAGTATTGACACACAGATGAAAGTTGACACATAGACTGACACACAGACTGAAAGTATTGACACACAGACTGGAGTATTGACACACAGACAGGAGTATTGACACACAGATTGGAGTATTGACATACAGACTGGAGTATTGACACACAGACTGAAGTATTGACACACAGACTGGAGTATTGACATACAGACTGAAGTATTCACACACCAGACTGAGGTATTGACACACAGATTGAAGTATTGACACTCAGTCTGGAGTATTGACACACAGTCTGGAGTATTGACACACAGACTGGAGTATTGCACAGACTAAGTATGGCACAGACAGGAGTATTGACGTACAGACTGGAGTATTGACACACAGACTGGAGTATTGACACACAGACTGAAGTATTGACATACAGATTGAAGTATTGACACACAGTCTGGAGTATTGACACATAGATTGGAGTATTGACCACACAGACGGGAGTATTGCACAGAGTAAGTATGGCACAGACTGGAGTATTATGACACACAGACTGGAGTATTGACATACAGACTGGAGTATTGACACACAGACTGAAGTATTGACACACAGACACACAGACTGAAGTATTGACACACAGACACACAGACTGAAGTATTGACACACAGATGGAAGTATTGACACACAGTCGGGAGTATTGACACATAGATTGGAGTATTGACACAGACTGGAGTATTGACACAGACTAAGTATTGCACAGACAGGAGTATTGACACACAGACTGGAGTATTGACACACAGACAGGAGTATTGACACACAGGACTGACACACCAGACTGAAGTATTGACACACAGACAGGAGTATTGACACACAACTGGAGTATTGTCACACAGACTGGATGTATTGACATACAGACTGACACACAGACTGAAGTATTGACACACAGACTGGAGTATTGACTCCAGACAGGAGTATTGACACACAGACTGAATAGTTATTGACACACAGACTGGAGTATAAACAAAAGTTTCAAAAATCCCACAAGTCGCGTGATGCCTGCGAGTGTTGACGACCTGACCAGTGTGGTCAAACACCTGCATTGAACAAAACCTCAGCCACAATCAACTGTGGATGACCGCACATGGGTCAGCTACTTCACCGTCACCCCAGTTTGAATGGACTTCACTGACACTCAGTCGGTACCATCAGTACTAGCCCTCTACTGGACAGCTAAATATCCCAGTTGTGCGCTCAATGTACCATTAATGTAACTGTCACCTGGTATTGTTCGTCTGGAACGCCCACCTTGATGTGCAGGCTGTGTAGGGGCTTGCTGGATGCCTTAATGTCTCTACTGTTCCAAATACAACCAGCATGGTTAGATTGAAAGTAGACTGCCCAGCGTTGAGGTGAAACAGCAGATGGATTGTGACTAGTAATTGGTATAGATGGGTGGAATGGGCAGGAGTGTTTGTTGAAAAATATGCTTCGTTATTTTGTTGTTCATGTTTTGTCAATGTATGTGTGTTTGAGGAGCAGCTCTGTGGTCTGGTTGTGCATGTGTTGTGGAAGTGTTGAACTGTTCACTATGTCTTCCTGGTGACAAAGAGTGAGGGTTGAATTATGTATCGGTATGTCTTTGGTGACAGAGTGAGGTGTGAATGAGTATCGTTATGTATTCTGGTGACAGAGTGAGGTGTTGATTATGTATGGTAGTCTTATGGTGACAGAGTGAGGTGTGTTGAATGATGTTAGTATGTCTCTGGTGGACAGAGTGAAGGGGGTTTGAAATGATGTATCGGTATGTCCTTTGGTGACAGAGTGAGGTCGTTGAATATGTATCGTTATGTCTTCTGCTGACAGAGTTAGTAAAAAGTGGTGAACTATGTGTCATTATGTCTTCTGGCTTACAATGGTCTAGAGTGGAGGTGGTGAAGTATGTCGTGGCTATGTCTTTGCTGATAGAGTGAGTGATTGAACCATGTGTGTCATTGTGTCTTTCTGCCGACAGAGTGGAAATGTTGAACTATGTGTCATCACGTTTTGTGCTGACAGAGTGAGAGTGTTGATGTATGTGGCCATTATGTCTTCTGCTTGACAGAGTGAAGTGTGGAACTGTGTCATTTTTGTCTTTCTGACACGGACAGAGTGAGGTGTTGAACTATGTGCCACGGTTACTGCTGACAGAGTGAGGTGTTTGAACTGTGTGTACATTATGGTCTTCGGCTGACAGAGTGAGGTGTTGAACTGCGTGTCCATTGTGTCGTGTGGCTGGCAGAGTTAAGTGTGAAACTGTGTGTAATTATTATGCCTTCTGGTGCTGGCAGAGTATAAGTGTGAAACGTGTCATGTCTTCTGTGACAGAATGAAGTGTTGAAACTATGTGTCATTGTGTCTTATGCTGACAGAGTTAAAGTGTTGAACTATGTTATCATTATGTCTTCTGCTTGACAGAGTGAGGTGTTGACTTATGTGGTCATTATGTCTTTTGCCGACAGAGCGCGGCGTTGAACTATTTATCATTCATTCATTGTGTCTCCGGTGACAGTGTGAGGTGCTGAAACTGTGTGTCACAATGTCTTCTGCTGACAGAGCGGAGGGGTTGAACTATGTATCATTGTATCTTCTGCTGACAGTGTGAAGTGTTGAACTACGTGTCGTTATGTCTTCTGTTGACAGAGCGAAGTGTTGACTGTGTGTCATTGTGTCTTCGGACAGAGTGTGGTATTGAACTAATGTGTCATTATGTCTTTTGTGATAGAGCGAAGGTTTTGAACTGTGTGTCATTGTAGTCTTCTGCTGACACAGTGAAGTCTTGAACTATGGGTCATTGTGTCTTCCTTGTTTTTGACGGAGTGACGTGTTTGAACTATGTGTCATTATATCTTCTGTGACAGAGTTGGGAGTGTGGAACTTTGTGTCATTGTTCTTCTGCTGACTTGAGTGAGGTGTCTTTGACAGCGTGAGGTGATGTGTCATGTCTTCTGTTGACAGAGTGAAGTGTTTGTTGAACTATGTGTCATTATATCTTCTGTTGAACAGTGAAAGTGTTGGAACTTTGTTTGATTGTGTCGTTTGCTGACAGAGTGAGAGTTGAAAACTATCGCTATGTGTTCATGTCTTCTGCTGAATACTTGTGAGTGTCGATTGAATATGTATCATTGTATCTTCTGCTGACAGTGTGAAGTGTTGTGAACTAAGAGTCGTTATGTCGTCTTCTTGCTGACAGAGTAGTGAGGTGTGGAACTATGTGTCAATTGTGTTTTTTTGTGTGAGAGGTTTTTGAGGTGTGTTGAACTGTGTCATATCTTCTTGCTGACAGTGGTGAGGTGCTGAACTATGTGTCATTATTTTTCTTCTGACCAGAGACAGAGACCCCCCTTGAAAAAAGGAGGACAGTAAGGGAGTGTGGAGCTTCTGGCAAAGGGGACCACCACTGCCCACATGTGTGGGAGTGTGGGCTTTGCGCCAAAAAGGAGCATGAGTCTCTGCTGTGCTCACATTGGAAGAACACAAGCAGTCCTGGCTGCAGATGGTCCGGCCTCAACAACATGGGCAAGGGAGGGAAGCATGCTCACAGGCAAAAGCCAGATACGTGAGTTACAGCTCCCTTCATCTTCTGGATGGGGCAACCTGTTGGGGTTTCTTTATAATGTAAGAGTTTAGTTGTTGGAAAAAAACATTTTTCTTGTGTAGCAGTTGGGCAGGACATCAGAGGAGATAGATGTTGTAGATGATGACTGTGTAGCAGTGGATCAGAATGGTTTCAAATGATGATTGTGTAGCAGTGGCAGATGGTCAGATGATGTTGTGTCGCAATGACAGGTGGTTCAAGTGATGTTTCTGTCGCAGTGGCAGACAGTTCAGATGTTTGTGGAGCCTAGCACTGGTTCAGATGATGTTTGTGTCGTAATGGCAGATGGTTCAGAGGTTTATGTAGCAGTGGCAAGTGTTTCATATGACATTTGTGTAGCGTGGGTGGCAGATGGTTAATATGTTTGTGCAGCAGCGGCAGGTTGTTCAGATGGTATTTGTGTATCAGTGGCAGGTGGTTACAGATGATGTTTTTGTGTAGCAGTGGCAGGTAGTCAGATTGTTTGTGCAGCAGTGGCAGGTGGTTCAGATGATGTTTATGTAGCAGTGGCAGGTGGTTCAGATGTGTTTATGTAGCCGTGGCAGTGGTTCAGATGATGTTTTATGTTAGCGGTGGCAGATAGTTCAGATGTTTATTTGCAGCGGCGGCAGGTGGTTCAGATGATGTTTGTGTGTAGCAGTGGCAGGTGGTTCAGATGATGTTTGTGTAGCAGTGGCAGATAGTTTCAGATGTTTGTGCAGCAGTTGCAGGTGGTTCAGATGATGTTTATATAGCAGTGGCAGGTGGTTCAGATGTTTTGTGTAGCAGTGGCAGATAGTTCAGATGACATGTTTGTGTAGCAGTGGCAGATAGTTCAGATGTTGTGTAGCAGATGGCAGGGTGGTTCAGATGATTTTTTATGTGACAGGTGGTTCAGATGTTTGTGTAGCAGTGGCAGGTGGTTCAGATGATGTTTTGTGTAGCAGTGGCAGGTGGTTCAGATGATGTTTGGTGCAAGCAGTGGCAAGGTGGTTCAGAATGATGTTTGTGTAGCAGTGGCAGATAGTTCAGATGTATGGTGTGCAGCAGTGGCAGGTGGTTCAGATGATGTTTATTGTAGCAGTGCAGGTGGTTCAGATGATGTTTGTGTAGCAGTGGCCCAGATAGTTCAGGATGTTTGTGCAGCAGTGCAAAAAGTGGTTCAGATGATGTTTGTGTCGCAACTGGCAGATAGTTCCAGATGCTTGTGTCACAGTGTTTTTCACTGATGACATTGCCTGAGTCTGCCATGGAGACAGGGATTCGTTTTTTCACTGTTGACCAATGCCTGACAGACACCCACAACTGGAGGGACCTGCTAGTTATAAGAAGCAGTGAAGACCTGCTTTCTGTGCCCAGAAACGGCAGAGATGGGACTGAGGGACACAGGGACAGCCTCTGCCACTGGCTCAGATCATGCTTTACACCCACTGCTAGAGATCATGCGTTACACCCACTGCTCAGATCGATGCTTTACACCCACTGCTCAGGCGATCAGGCCTTACACCCACTGCTGAGATCATGCTTTACACCCACTGCTGAGATCATGCTTTAACACCCACTGCTGAGACTGATCATGCTTTAAACCCACTGCTCAGATCATTGCTTTACACCCACCTCGTCAGATGGGGACCATAGACCAGAAAGGACAGATAACCCTCTTCACGAGCTGCACTTAATCTGAGCTTAGTTACACAGAAAAAACCGCTCGGCAAGGTAAGTAACTCCGTAATTTTAACATGGTTACCCAATTAAAAAATTAATTTAAAAGCGAGGAAAAGGAAAATAATGAATGAAAATAATTTTAAAAATTCCTACGAATATATATATGTTGCTATATCGTAAGTTTTTGAAGAATGTCACATGAGCCTTTACTCGGGAAAATAAAAAAAAAATCTTCTTCAGAACTTCTCTTAACCCGAATGTTGTTCATCATACCTGGGAACTTCATCCCAGTCGAAATCTAGGTCACTCTAAGCTTCTCTTCCCTCGGCACTGTTCACATAAGTCGTATGCCTTTCAGGCCGGAATCCTACAAAAACACAGTATCTCCATCACTAAATCTCATTAGAGAACGGCAGAACTAAGGTATGCCACGATGAAAAACGGATCTCGACCTCAAAACTTAAAAAAATTCGAAACTCGAGAAACACGGCAGTACGACTCGCGGTTTTTTTGCAAAACGGAAGTAACAATGGCGCCAGGAACGAAGGAAGGTCACGTTCTCGCGAGACTTCCTTTTCTACGAGAAAACATGGCGGCGCCACCATTGTGCCACTGTGTTTTACCGGGCGCTGGCGGGGCGCTCAGCGTTTTGGCTGTGTTGATTTCCAGCGGGGCGCTAGCAGCGCGTCGATGGTCAAGAGGGTTAAATAAAAAAGAAAGAACATCAAGACTGGATATAAGCGTCCTTTTCCCCAGTAGAGGGACACACTTTATCTGTAGCAGAAGGGGCAGGACCACCAGACCCTGGATATTTCAGAGGAGATGATGAACTGTTTTCTGCTTGAAACAGAACACAGAGATGATGGTGAAATAATGGTTGAAAAAAAAAAATCTGTGCTGAAGTAGATGTCAGCTGAATCAGAGTTTGAACTTTGTTTTTGGCGTCATATACTATCATCATGTCAGCCCATAGCATTCAATGGCAGTTAGTTCAGTCTCCACCAGGCCGAAATTTTTTTGGCAAGTGCATGTCATAAAGCACATGTTATCTATGCTAATACATTTTACAAATGATGTGTTGTTATGATGATGTCAAGTTTACCTGTTCACTGTTGTGCACGATGAAGAGAAGATCATGACTGTTTTGAGATTTAGACTTTAAAAAAAAAAAAAAATATCCATTGCAAAAGACAGTGAGTATGCTACCCTTTTCAAAGGCAGGACAATGTTAAAGGCACAGAAGAAACGTCCACAAGGCAGAAACGCTAAAGGCAGAAATGTTAAAGGCAGAGAAACGTCAAAGGCAGAACAACGTCAAAAGGCAGAAATAGTTAAAGGCAGCAAATGTCAAGGAGAACACGTCAAAGGCAGAAACTGTCAAAGCCAGAAAATGTTTAAAGGCAGAAACGTCCATAAGGCAGAATGTCAAAGGCAGAAACGTCAAAAGGCAGAAACGTCAAAGGCAGAAAAACGCAAAGGCAGAAACTTGTGTCAAAGGCAGAAAACGTCAAAGGCAAGACATGTTAAAGGCAGAAATGTTCAAAGGCAGAAAATGTCAAAGGAAGAACTGTTAAAGGCAGAACGTCAAAGGCAACAGTCAAAGCGCAGAAATGTTCAAAGGCGAATTTCAAAAGCAGAATTTAAGGCAGAATCTCA
>JADBJO010018923.1:0-20000 GCA_016801955.1 Conus betulinus
GGAACGAGAACAGTACTGTTTTAATGCTTAGTAGAGAGAGAGAGAGAGAGAGAGAGAGGAGAGAGAGAGGAGAGAGAGAGTGTGTGTGTGTGTGTGTGTGTGTGTGTGTGAGAGAGAGAGAGAGAGAGAGAGAGAGAGAGAGAGAGAGAGATTTATCTTTTGTGTGCGCATTGGGTAGAACAGTTAGGGGTGGAGGGTGGGGTGGAAGGTGAGAGAGAAGAGAGAGAGACGAGAGAGAGAGACAGAGAGAGAGAGAGAGAGAGAGACGCTTCAGACTATATTTTCACTGACATTGACCTATACATATCTCTTTGTCTCAAGGGGGAACAAGATCATATTTGCAGCGTCAGGAAGAGAAGGAGAAATCTGGAATGAAACAGGCAAACTGAATAGCTCAGTAAATGTAAACAATCAAAGCATTTCAAAATAAAGCAGAAATTCAAAAAGGAATTAGTCTTGATAACAAATCAAATACATAGTAGGAGTAAACGAATGAAAAGAAGAGAGAGAGAGAGAGAGAGAGAGAGAGAGAGAGAGAGAGAGAGAGAGAGAGAGAGACAGAGACAGAGAGAGAGACAGACAGACAGACAGACAGGACAGACAGAGAGCGACGGAGCGAGAGAGAGCGAGAGAGAGAGAGAGAGAGAGACAGACAGACAGACAGACAGACAGACAGATAGAGAGACAGACAGACAGATAGTGACAGAAACAGACAGACAGTAAGAGAGAGAGTCGGAGTCGGATACCTTTAATTAATCGCAAGAGGGCACGGCCGCTTAGAAAGGAGTGTGCGGACAGCATAATGTGTCATTTCTCAAAATCAGACTGAGCAAGAACCCATATAGAAAAAAAAATCATATCAAAGCCCAAACCATAACTGAACACTGACTACAGACAAAAACAAATGAAGTATAATTATTCCTAAGACATTGCGAGTTCTCTAAACTTAGATGCCTGGTACAGGTATAGTGGACAATTTCGCACATCGCGATACTTTTCTGAGGACATAAGTAATCTGAGTTTCAACAAAGAGGGTTGTCGGTACTACTTAGGTTTTATAAAGTGTTCACGAGTACGTCCGAGTTGCGTACAACAAAAAACAAAATGTGTCTTATTTTCGTCTGCTTCTTTTGCACATTGGGCACGTTAAAACATTTCCGTTGACCATTCTGTATCTGGAGCTATGTACCGTTAACCTTCAGATTCCAAGTTCTGAATCTTGTTGTATATTTCCAACGATAAATAGGGGGTTAAAGAAAACCTATTACAAAAAAATTATATACGTGTCTAACCTACTACTGGTCTGTACACGTTCAGTCCCATTTTGGCAACAGTCTTTTAACCGTTGTCAAATGTACGAATAAAATGATTCATGTTTCCAGCACCTTGATCATACCAAACAAACCCAAACCCATATTCAAACAAGCAGCTTCGCACTCGAGTCACCGAATTCACTTCACCTTTAAGATCTAAATCATACAATGTATCATACGCTTTACGTGGAATTCTTTGCTGATCCATTTGTGAGAAGTTAAACGAATCGCCAACACATCTCACAGCTTAGTGTACATATAAAGGATATCTGTTTTCGCTACATATGAGGTCCATTGGTATCTTCATCCTTACTCTTAGGAATTTCTTTTAAGTATAACAACGATAACGGTCTCAGTGTCAAACGCTTACCTTGTCTAATCTCCATAATACTGTCTCATATTGAACCATAGGCTGACTTTGAGTCAAACAACTTCATGCACAAAACGAAATACTATCAAAGTTGTACAACTTCTTCACAAAGCAACGCATTTTTTTGCCCGACTTGTAAGATCTTTACATGCAAGAGCAAAACTATGACGGATGGAGAAAAACATTGCCAAGTACCTACACACATTGACAAGAGGCGTCATACAACCATCACAAAACCATCTTTCTCTCACACTTTGATACCCACCTTTTTCAAAACACTATGATGTTACTTTTATTCTTGCTAACTTTAACTGAAATGAAGCTGAAACTCTTTGTAAATTATCTAACTGCGTTTGTAGTCTTATTACAGTCTCAGACAATACGATAACATCATCAGCTTAATACAGAATAAATGATTTTAAACGCGTCTAGGAAAAACTAGCGCTATTCTTCCATTATTGACTATTTCCACTGTCAGCTTATCACTAGACAGACAAAATGATATCAGACTGCATGCGTCACACTGTCTTCATCCAGCTGTTGAATCAATGCAATCCGTCAAATTCGCATCGCATCGAACTCTTGCTTTTACTACATCCTAGATACTTCCAGTGCATTTGTTCAATTTTCCTTTAATGACATTCTTTAAATGATCACTGGCTAAAGAAGGTGTCTGTTAACAGAATCAAACTTTTTTTTTTCACGATCTATAGATGCCACATACAATTTACCACTGAAGGACATTTATGTTTGTACAAGAGCTAACAAGGTGAAAATGTGGTCAACAGTTGAGTATCCTTTCTTCAAACCAGCCTGGCGCTGATCTGTGATATCATGTCCATCTACCCATTCCTGCAAAAATGATACCCATTCTTGCAATCGGCTGTTGATCATCGGGCTAAATAATTTACTGCTAATATCACTAAGAGAAATTGCTCTATGGTTGTCAGTGTTGTTGCTCTATAGTTGTCAGCTTTACGTTATGTCTCATTTTAGAGAGAGAGAGAGAGAGAGAGAGAGAGAGAGAGAGAGAGAGGTGGGGGATGTGAGTGCGCATGAGCACGTAGTGTGTGTGTGTGTGTGTGTGTGTGTGTGTGTGTGTGTGTGTGTGTGTGTGTGTGTGGGTGTGTATAGGTGAGTGTGTGTATGCGTTCGTGCGTGTGTGGGTGCTTGCGTGTGTGCCTGCCTATGTGTGTATGTGGGAACTTTACCGCAATCATTTTCATGACAGTTTCAATGGAAAGGACAACAGCAAACCAATAACAAGAAATACATGGAGGAAAATATAGCCATTGTAGTTCACATGGAGGAAAATATAGCCATTGTAGTTCACATAGAGGAAAATGCAGCCATTGTAGTTCACATGGAGTAAAATATAGCCATGGTAGTTCTACATGGTTGAAAAATATAGCCATTGTAGTTCACATGGAGGAAATATATAGCCATTGTAGTTCACATGGAGGAAAATGCAGCCATTGTAGTTCACATGGAGTAAAATATAGCCATGGTAGTTCACATGGAGGAAAATATAGCCATTGTAGTTCACATGGAGGAAAATGCAGCCATTGTAGTTCAGATGCTGCTCTCAAAGAAACGGTTCCTGTTCCATTCTACTAGGTTGCCTTCGAACGTTTTTGTGCAGCACAACAAAATATAATATGATATAATTATATAGCATATATACTATATTGTTACATTGACGTAATAATCTAAACACAGTGTTCATTCTGTTAACCATTGAGAAGAAGAAAGAAGAAGAAGAAGAAGTTTTCAAATTCTGTGGCTTTTTTGCGTCCCGCTCCCGTGGTGACCATTTCTGGTTCCCCACCTCTATATTCGTGCTGAGTTTGAGTAAAAATCTACATTTCATACGACGATTACAATCGCCACTGATTGTATTGTAACTGTATAGGTTTTTACTGAATATCTAAACACTAGCTTAGTAAAGCAGCTAGATTTAAGAAAAAAAGAAGAAATAACAAAGTTTGTGCCTGGCTTTTCTACTGAAACTAAAGGGTCAAAAGTCTTTGCCTCCACACTTTCTCTCGGGCAACAGTTCAAGCCTGTGGCTGTGCCCGACAAGATGCTGGCCCATCTGCACTGTGTCCTGTAAAAGACCTGGCACACTAGACCGCAATGGGGACGACGTTGGCGTAGTGGTCCTGGATTTCTTTTCCCTTGCATGCACTTCGATTTCATCAGGTTGTTCAGTTGCTGTTGGTAAAGCATACCCACTCTGGCTTTTTGCCGTCGTTGCTGAAGTGGGGGTAATTCCAGCCACTCATTCACGGCTGTGACACTTGATTTCTGGACTGCCTGTTGTAGGACTTTTCACCTGATATTCTTTTTTTTTTTTCTTCAATTTCCTCTCAAGATAGCTCGGTACCGTGTGGCCTCAGACCAGACTCCTGATGGTTTGGAAACTTATCTTTGAATCTTTGGAACTTCTCTTTAAATTTCCTCTGAAAATAGCCCAGCGTCCTGTCGGCTTCAGAGCAGATGACAATGTTTCTTGAAAATATCGCGACTGCAAGACATGTGATTGAGTCTGCTGTCATTAGTATTGGCATGTTCATTGAGGTTGTCGTTGGCTGGACATTGTGGCACCCTCTGAAGGGGGTTGCTCAAAGACACTGAAACCACCAGTAAGCAGTTATTGTCGTGTAGGCAGGGCTTAGAAAACGGTGTCCTGCGCACGTAGGATCAGAACAGAAAGCGCTGAATATCACCGCAGTGATTTAACAGCAGTGCAGGGTTTCCTCTCGTGGGTTTGTCCCATGACCACCTGAAATCTGTTGCTCCTTAGATTACAATGGGAGGGAACCGTTACCGCTGTTTATGCCAGACCTGGAATCAGCAGCCTGACAATGATGTCCAAAGAAACGGGGATGAGGGGAGGGGGGGGGGGCGGGGGGGGGGGGGGGGGGGGGGGGGGGGAAGGGGGGAGGTGAAGCAAAGCAAGGCAGGGGAGACAACAAACGCGGCTAAACAGAAATGATTCCTGATTCCTACATACGGGCCGACAAAATCGATGTATTTTTGCCCTAGGCATGAAGTTCTATTAAAGTTCAGGGTTTCAGATCTAGCAGTTCATTTTGGAATAGCTATGACAACTTATGACTCTCCAGCATGAAAAATATAACCAGTGCTTGAGTCCTTCGTATCAACACTGTACTTACTGCATACGCCATTAATACAGACTGTGTCGTCATCACAATGAAACACTTCCTCACTGCATGATGATCCCACGGGTAGAACTGTAACAATATAAAGCATTTGATAGAAAGATTCAAAAATAGATAAATATATAGATAAATACATAGACAGACAGACATGGACGACAGGCAGGCACAGACAGGCAGGCAGGCTGACGAGTAGACAGGAGAGAGAGAGAGAGAGACAGACAGACAGAGACACAGAGACAGAAACAGAGAGACAGAGAGAGAGAGACTGTAACGTCTCGTTTCATAGACTGATAGAGTCTATCCCGATCTAGTTTATAGCCATGCTGGGTTAAAGGTGAAAAGAAAAAAAAATCCGTCCAAACCTATGCACAAAAGAGACAGAGAAGAAACTGTCTTTTTTATTTACATGTGACGAATACAAGCAACTGCAGAATGAAAGGTGCAGGGAGGGTGGAGGATACAAATTGGTGGACACAATATCAACATCATCACCTGACAACACGCACAGAAAGTGTAGGGAGCAGCCAACACTAGTAGCAGCAGACCATTTAGAAAGGCTGCCATTCCCTTCACCCCTTCTTCGTCGTCTTCCCTCCATCTCATCTCACCCCATTTTGCAACTGTCAGGTAATTTCGCCCTCCACATGTCCCATTCATTTTCCTTCCTCCTGCTCTAAACTCTTCTTCACACTTCTGTAGCACCAACAGCAGCAGATTCGAAATGTTAATCGTAGATCTAAGGCAGGCAGGACATCCATCCACCCACCTAAAATTGACTTCGCAGGTTTAAGGTCATCACACCATTCACACACACACACACACACACACACACACACACACACTATGAATGCGTCTGCTTTTGTGCTGTTAGAGAAAACATCTGTAACTGGAACTGAACGTTATTTTCAGATGATTAAAGAGGCATGGCAACATTGAGAGAAGTAAAACATTTATTAAATGTATGCAGATGTGTTTGAAATCACTATCTGTTTTCTCTGAGCAAGTGGTTTTGTAGTTCGTACAAGGTACAGTGGCATACATGGTGTGAGTAAAACAGTTACCTTCCTCAAGCCTAGAACAGACAAGTCTTTGAAAGACCAATGCCTGTAAACTACAGACTCGGTAACATGCAGTCATGTCATGGGTGACTACATGTACCTGGCCAGAGGGAAATCCTTATGATGCTGGGCATGGAAAAGCTACATTTCTGCACTTCTCATGGGTATAGACGTGTGGATAAGGCCAGGTAGAGCCAACAGAGATGGTGTTTTTCAATGTCTTCTGCTACCTTTATAGCCAACAGCCTTTAATGCTTTCAACATGCTTTCAGTATTCTTTCAACAAACAATCATCCACTCGTGTCCACATTCGAACAGTTCATTTTCTTTAATCTGCAAGCCTGCTAGTGTAAGCACTGTACAAAGTTGTGAGAGGGGAGTCCCCTAAAGTATCCCATAGATAAATTCAAGGGATTCCAACATCCGATCTCCAGACCCGTGGGACGACTGTTCATATATTGTAGCTGCAGTCCACGTTGATAATATCGTACTGACAATGTGGTGTAGCCGTACTTTCATGAAAATTGAGAAGGAGATCATGTTACGCGTAGTTAGGGTCTACTGATACAGTTGTTGAATCCTGCATATAGTAAATAGGCTGGTGTAGCTGCATTATCCCATCAGCACTTACACGTCCTGTAGCCAGCTTGATTGGTAGGGACGCTTATTTGTCTATTTTGAAGGATATTTTGCATTTCTCACCATAAAAGTGAGAGCATGTGGGTTTGTAGACACATCTGCCAATGCTCTCTGAAACAGGTCTCGAGTTCTCCGAAGAAGAGCACCAGAGCCTTAAGCCTTAAGGCAACAACTGAAGTGGCAGAGAGGAGGTCCAGCTGAATCTGGTGGGGGATGATCGAATGTAAGCTTGATAAGAATTACATTTTCCAAACTCACAGCAAGCGTCCATCAGCCAAGTGTTTGCGACATCCGTTACGAAGCGACTGTCAGCCTTGACGCCTGTTGTCGTGAGCTGTCCTTTAGCCAAGTGTTTGTGACATCCATTATGAAGCCACTGTCAGCCTCGACGCCTGATATCTTGGATGTAGAAGTTCGAATGCAGGCAGCGGCAAATCCGGCCAGGCTCCTTCTGTGCAGACTGCTGTCTAGCGCTTCCTACGTTTTCATCTGACTGATATCGCTATTTAGGGTCCCCACGCCTGAACCCGTTATAAATCACGGAATGTCTCTCTAGAAATATCCACTCTCACAGAATAGTGAAAAGTTATTCTACCATCTTGTCTCATATTGAATGCAAATGTACAATTTTCTCACTGAGATATATGGACAATTATATAAAGTCCCCTCTCATAACAAATGAAATACGTTTCAATCCACGTTTTGTAAGTGGAATAGCTATCACACACACACACACACACACACACACACACACACACACACACACACACACACACACACACACACTAATAGAGAATACCCGTCTGCAGGTATCCTTTTGGTAATGTATGGGATAGCTATTCCACAGTTCCCTTCTCAAATTATATGGAGTGTCTAACTTCCATAGCTCTTCTTATTATTATGTGGATATCTACAATTTTTCGTCTATGGATTTGGTACAGCATTCTTCCTTTAAAATACATGTAATTGCCGGGTATAATCCCACTTTAATGATATTTAGCGGAGAGAGAGAGAGAGAGAGAGAGAGAGAGAGAGAGAGAGAGAGAGAGAGAGAGACAGACAGACAGACAGACAGACAGACAGACAGACAGAGAGAGACAGACAGACAGACAGACAGACAGACAGTCAGACAGACAGAATCTTTGCAGAAATACCAGACAGAAATGAAGGTTCACTGCTAGCATACAACACAAACTCACTATATACTCGACGACCATACACTTCCGCTTCGCAAAAGCCCAGTTCATTCTTGGTGGTGATCCAAAAATACTCCCATAAAAAACAATGCCGTAGAGCAAGCTAAGTACTCTCTCGCTCCGGTAGGAATCCCGCCGGTTTTGTGGTGGCACAACTGATCCTTGGTGGGGGATACTGGCACTAGGGTGTCCATCGTGATCACCAATGAGAAATCTTTCAGACGATCGGCTCCTGTTTTGCGCACGCGGGCGCGCGCGCACGCGCACACACACACACACACACACACACACACACACACACACACACACACACACACACTTGTTAATCCGCCTCTGTGTGTGTGTGTGTGTGTGTGTGTGTGTGTGTGTGTGTGTGTGTGTGTGTGTGTGTGTGTGTGTGTGTGTGTGTGTTCTTCAATTTAATGTCTATACACATAAGTGATTTTAGACAACTAAAATAACTGAATAAACAGGTAGAAAAGGAGGAAAGGAGGGGGAGGGGTGTGTGTGCGGATAGACAGGCAACTGAAGGAGATAAAGAGATAGGGAAACAGTGAGATAGAAACAGATGAAGAAGTATAAATGGAAAAAGGAAAAGGAGAAAAATGAGGATTAGAATGGGATCGAAAGAAAAAAAATGTTAACATGAATAAAAATTGCAACCGATAACATAGCTAGAATAACATTTTTAAAAATCAGATGAACGCTTAACGTAACAGGATAATAACATTTAAACGTGAAAATAGAATTATTAAAGGAATCTAAAAATGGCACTCTGAACAAGTCCTAAAACAATGTCACAAATCAAAAGGGGTTTTTATCAAAATCTCTTTCAGGGACTTTTCCGAAAAAAACAGACAGACAGGTTTTCATTTTACTACAGTGGAAAAGTATATGTTCATTAGAAATGTTCCCACCGCAAACGCGTGTGATGTTGGAAGCGAATTTGGTCTTAAAAGCATTAAGTTTAAATCTACAGGCAAGGGAAGTTAAAAGCCTTAAGTTAGACAGTTGACCATACTTAGATATAAAAACATTTTCAAAACTCGTTGGGTGGTCAGCAGGTGATGAGTGGCCAGCATCTTCTTGTTTCTTTCTAAAATGCTTCCAGCAAGCATTCTGCAGTAGGCTATACCCTTCTTTCAGTGATAATGGGATTTTCAAATCATATGTTTCGTTTGTATAATATGCAGAGTTTTTAGCTAGTTTTATCTGCAGATTCATTGAATTGTATTCCACTGTGTGAATGCACCCAAAGAAATGTAAGATTACTACCTCGCAGGATAAGGAAATGCACCAAATGATTAATCTCAAAAATCAAATCTTGTCTCACACTAGAATTTGAATTGCTTAAGGCATACAACACTGATTTTGAATCGACACAAAAAAGAATTTGAGTCACAGTTTTCGGAAAATCAAGCAAATAATGCAAAGCCATAAGAATAGCAGTTAATTCAGCTGTAAATATAGATCTGTGCTTTCCAATGCAATAACCTCTTTTGACCTTTAAGTAGGGGATAGTGAAAGCAGCACCAGCTTCGTGATTTTCTAGAACTGAACCATCGGTATAAACTTTGAGATGATTTGGATAATTGAGAAATAAATGCTCATTCGCAACTGTGCCAATAAAATTTATATTTTCACTTTTCTTTGCATCGGTATAATTAATGTCAAAAAGTCCTTTTTGTAATTCCCATGGAGGAATAGCACTACATGGATTACTACATTTTACCATATCCTCTAATCGTATTTCTGATTGTTGAAAAGTATCTAGAGTTTCAGTTCTTATTGTTTTAAGACATGATATGTTTTTGGCTCGTTTTGGGAAATCAACATCTGATCTTAAGCCAATTTCCTTTTCAACATCGTTTTCACTTAAAGAGCCTTTCAACAAATATTTAGCGATGGCAAGCTGACGGCATTCATTTAAAGGAAGCACTCCTACCTCTCTATATGTTGCTATTGTTGATGTATGGAAAGGAACCCCCAAGGCCAGTCGAAAAGCTTTACAATCCACGCTTTTAATTTCTTTAATAAATATTTTGGAGCAGTGAAAAAACCTTATTGACCATACGTAAGCCTAGAGCGAACAAGACTTATCGCTAGGTGTTTCAGTACTCTGGAATCTTGGCTCCAGTATTGCTTACTTATAAACTTTTAAAAAATTTTAAGTTTTTCTTGCTTTAGTTAATAAGTATTCAATGTCATAATTCCAATTTAATTTAGAAGTAATATAAACCCCCCAAAAACTTTACCCTTTGTTTATATTCCAAAATATCAGACCCAATATGGAGGGATGGTAAGTTGGGTGGATCAGCACATTGTTAAAATAAAACCAGATGAGTTTTCTCAGTTGATAGAGTTAGTCCATTTTCAAGCAAGTAGTTATTTAGTTTATCTAATTCCATTTGATAAGTTTTTCTATAGTAATTTATATCTTTTTTTGGTGACTTCTTTTTCATGGATACATTCATCCACATGCAAATATCATCTCTATATTGTACTAAGTTAACATTTTTTTGACGAACATTGAGGTAGGTCATGAAGTAATATATATAAAAAGATGGGGCGCTATTACCGAGCCTTGTGGAATACCCATTGTAGGCATGCGTGTTGTCGAATAGGAATTTCCCACCTTTGTTTGTATGCTTCTTTTTATCAACAAGTCTTTTATGTAAAAGTAGATGTTCCCAGACAAACCAATTTGTTTCAATTTATATAGTAATTTATGATGCCAAACACGATCATACGCCTTTTTTTTATATCAAAAAGGGTTGCTAGAACATTCTTTCTGCGAGCACATTGATGCTTTACGTGTGTAGTCAATTTGACAAGATGATCAATGGTTGACCTACCCTTTCGGAAACGGCTTTGGTTTTTTGGGATCACTTTATTTTTATTACAATTGAATATTAGTCGGTTTAAAACTATCTTTTCCATAAGTTTGCCTACATGCGAAGTTAATGATATAGGTCTGTAATTATTCTTATTATTTTTCGCTTTTCCTTCTTTAGGAATCGGTATTATGATAGAATGTTTCCATAATTTTGGGTTTTGTCCCTGTTCCCAACACTTTTGAAATAAGTCGTGTAGCAACAGTACCCAACTGTCTGGCAAATGTTTAAGTAAGATATTAGAAATTGCGTCCATGCCTACTGATGACTTTTTATTAGTCAGGGAAAGTATAGCTTCTCTCAACTCACGTATAGTAATTGGAGCATTGACATAAAGATCATCTTTACGCTGTGGATCTCGATAGTCATCATTTCTTTCTTCATTTTCCCTGAAAATTTTATGATTTTTTGGTAGTTTGCTTGCATTCATTATATCAGCAAACATATCTACAAATGATTCTGCCTTTTCCGAATTGCTTGGTAATTCATTACCATCAGATTTGATTGGACAGTGTGGCAAATGAACCATTTTTCATTTCATTAAACTTTTTTCCACACCCTCTGTAAGTCTTTATTGGTATGTGTTTCATTGGTGCAGAAATTTAGACAATATTCCCGCTTGACTTTTGCAATTGTTCTGTTACTCATGACATTTGCTTTCTTCATGTCTTCATACGTTTTTGGTCCAGGATTTTGTAGGTATAATTTATATTTCTCCGTTTTCTTGTCAACTGCTTTCTGGCATTCATCATTCCACCATACGTTCCCTGCATCTTTATCTGATTTGCGACCTGCATATTTAGGAATGGCATAATCAGCAGCATTTAGTACTGTTTCTGTAAAGTTTGAGTAATAAATGTCTATGTCATCATCTTTAATGCAATCTATGTTTTGTGCACATAAAAAAAGCTTTAAATGTTCTCCAGTCAGCAAAGTTATAATTGTATTTAGGAATGACATCTTCATCTCTATCGCTAGATATTTGTTGATCATTGACAGTGGTAAATATGGGTATATGATCACTCCCAAGCGTGTCACAAAGTGGTTCCCATGTGCAGTTATGGGCCAAAGCAGGGGATATCAAAGATAGATCAATGGCAGTGACTCTATGATTTGCATTGTCTGGAATTCTAGTCATTCTTCCATCGTTTAAAAGGTAAAGATTTGAGTCTACTATGTTTTCTAAAAATCTGTGACTAGTGATAAAAGTGCAATTTTTGTCCCAAAAAGGGGAATGTGCGTTAAAGTCTCCACAAATTTGCCACTTTTTGTTTGGATTTTGTATTGTACGAATCCATTCCGTGTTAATTTCTGTTAGGCCTTTTGGTAAGTAGACAGAAACAACGTTTTATTAGTTGATCATTAAACTTTAGACTTGCAGCACATGAAAGAATATTAGGATCATTCTTAGGGGCTGGGGAATCGCACACTGTATACTGTATTTTTCATTAATGTATATAGCCGTCTTAATATTTTCTGTTTGATTTACTATCTCATGCACTGGTGGATAATAATAATTTACCAGTTTAGGTAGGCTGTTTTGGTTTACATTCAAAGATTGTAAAATCAGAACTGGTAGTTAGCACAAACAAGATGTTGAGTTAGATAAGACAGGTTTGTTTTTACAGACCTGCAGTTCCATTGCAAAACCTTAATGGGAACTGAATTTGGCATGATAAAGAAAACAAAAAAGGAAAATGTGACGAAATTCGGTTGTTTGTTTCGAAAATAACACGAATAAACCTCACGTAAAAATGATGAAAATATAACGCGGAGAAATAACTTAAATCTAAAAAAAAAAAAAAATAAAAGAAAAAAAAAAAAAAATTGTGGGAGTGGGAGGTGGAGGGGGTGTTGTTAGTCACTAACTAAAAGAAATTGTGATAACAATACTTTGCGATGGCAACAAGTCTCAAAAATATAATACAAAGTCAGTCAATAGCCAGTCAATGCACTGTTGAAGCTTATACAAAGCTGAGACAAGTACTAAGCCTAGACAACATTTCTTATGGAAATGTGATTTTAGAGGAATCCTCAAGCTCAAGAAGTTCGAACATGTTCCATGATCTTCCATATCGTGGATAAGGAGGGCATCTGCGGAGGCTAGCTGTTGGGGTGAATGCCAGTGCTGGTGGTACATGGGAGGAGGAGGGCGTGATGTTCTTCGCGGTCTCTCCCAGAAAATGTCCCTCAGATGTCGGCCCACGTTGCCCGCCAAGATGCTGGAACCACGATGGTTGGGGTGGACGTCATCCCTCATGAATTTGCCGTGGGTGGAGAAGTTAGAATGGTTGATGAAAGAGGCGTTCTGCATAGATTGTAACCCTTCACTTAGAAATGCGTTAAAAAGTTCTCTTTTGACATCAAGTTGGGAGTCACGCACGGGGATGATTTTGCTGACTACAATTTTGATGTTTGGATGGTCAGCAGCGATGTTCTTGATTACTTTTGTGGACTTTTGTGATGTGGTTTTGGGATCTGATGATCTCTGATGTCATTTATTCCACAATGAACAACTGCGTCTATATCTACTGGCTTGCACTCCTGTTTTTCGATTACGGCTGTGTAAATTTAAAAGTTTTCTGAATATCTTCAGTGGTACGGCATTTACCCGACCGAACGTACAAGTCGTAGGACCAACCCAGTCTCTTTGCTTTGATACCACTGATGACAGAATCACCCAAAAGAATGACTTGTGGAAGCTTTTCCCTATTGTGGTACTTTCGAACATTCTTTTCTGCTTTGACATCATGCGTGGGCTTAACATCATTGACGTCAATTTTCATCTCTCCAGTTGGCTTTTGTTCTGTTTTGTTTTGTTTTTTGTTTTCTTTCTGCATTATTGTTGTTCTGCCCGATGTTTTTGCTGCAGGGGGTCAGTGGAGCAGTTCTTGCAGCATCCGCAAAAGTTTTTCCCGGCTTCGTATGGAAACTAGGGAGTTCAGCAGAGGGGCATGTTTCAGTCTTCTTTGGTTCTTCTTTTGTTGGACTTGAAGACTCGGCATTAAGTTTTTAATCGCATCGGTTTGCAATTTTACTGTCTTTTCTAGGTTCTCAATACGCTCGAAAAGCGAATGAATTATTGTCGAAACAGACTCACTAACCTCCGTCTGGGTGCTGATTTCTTTTGTTTCTGTCTTCAGTTTGTCTGGTGATGTAGATTGTACCTCAGTCATGGAGCTCTGGGCCTGGTCCTGGCGTTCCGACGGTGTGTGTGTGTGTGTGTGTGTGTGTGTGTGTGTGTGCGTGTTGTGTTGTTGTTGTTGTTGCCGTTGTTGTCGTTGTTGTTGTTGTTGTATGTGTGTACGTGCGTGCGTGCGTTCGTGTGCGTGTGCGTATGTGTGTGTGTGTGTGGCCATAATATTCACACACAAAAGAATGGTCATAGCAACCTACTTACTCCTTTTCTACATCTAGCACCCCACCCCTACCCCTCTATTATTTCCATCCTATAATAATCCTTCCACTACCGTCTTTAAAGGCATCCCACTCCTGTCTTTAAAGGCATCCCACTACTGTCTTTAAAGGTACGTAGGGGAGTAGGGGGCTCAGGACAGAGGCAGTACCTTTGATGTCTGGCATGCTGCTTCCTACTAGTTAGGATGGACGGGAATCACTGGACCTCATCCACCCCCTAAATCTCTCACGTGTTGGCTCTCTCGCGTGTTGGCTCTCTCACGTTTTGGCTCCAAGCGCCACACCCCGGTAAACCACTTCAGCTGGCGGGCTAAACCACATGAGGGGGTGTGTTTACACTGCACCACTGGGCGGAAAGAGCTGCAGCAAGCGGCCAACGGCCAGGGCAGAAAGGGTACCACGATGGACCGAACGGCTAAGTGTACACGACCGAAGGCATACCACCCCTTATTCTGTGGACTATGGCTAGCGGTCCTGGCTTGGAGAGGAGATGGGCGCCGCAAGCTTCAACACGCCCACTGAAAGGGCATGACGAGGAAGCAAAAGAATACCAAGCCGGATCGGTCGGGGCCCGGATTAACAATGACCGCGTGTCCCACTGACTCACTTCAGGATGGGAGCGACAAGTGGGCTACTGGAGTGAAAAACATCAACCTAACCACCCAAAGCACAACCATCGGAACATGGAATGTTCGCACCCTTTATGCCTGTGGCAAACTACAAGAACTTGCCCAAGAACTGAAGCGCTATCGCTGGGATATCATAAGCCTGGAGAGAAACGGCGGCTGCCTCATCAGGTCCCCCCCCAACGACCCCAGCGGTCAGGGGAATGACTGACTGACTGAATGGCATAGCACAAACATTCTTCTTTAACATTCAGCCCTGTGGCCACAAAATGAAACGCGCAATGGAAATATGTTGGGCACAAATACAGATTAGGGGGAAAGGGTACAGACAGAGGAAAAGTCGAAATCGTTTTAAAAAAAAAAAACACTGAACATATGAAGAGAGAAAAGAAAATTCAGCAATAGGAGAGAGAGAGAGAGAGAGAGAGAGAGAGAGAGAGAGAGAGAGAGAGAGAGAGAGAGAGAGAGCGAGCAAATGGAAGTGTAGATTACAGAGGACAGATTTATGTCCTGTTATCAACCTTTTTTCTTACTCTGCACAACACTGCTGTAGATTACACTTTTACTCTGCACAGCTCTACAGTAGTTTACACTACACTACGCTACACCACAGTACAGTACAGGACAGTACCGTGCATTACACCGCACTGCACTCTACTACATTGCACTGTTGGACTCATTACACTGCACTGCACTCTACTACATTGCACTGTTGGACTCATTACACTGCACTGCACTCTACTACATTGCATTGTTGGGACTCATTACACTGCACTGCACTGCACTCTACTACACTGCATTGTGGGACTCATTACACTGCACTGCACTCTACTACACTGCATTGTTGGACTCATTACACTGCACTGCACTCTACTACACTGCATTGTTGGACTCATTACACTGCACTGCACTCTACTACACTGCATTGTTGGACTCATTACACTGCACTGCACTCTACTACACTGCATGTTGGACTCATTACACTGCACTGCACTCTACTACACTGCATTGTTGGACTCATTACACTGCACTGCACTCTACTACACTGCATTGTTGGACTCGTTACACTGCACTGCACTCTACTACATTGCATTGTTGGACTCGTTACACTGCACTGCACTCTACTACATTGCATTGTTGGACTCATTACACTGCACTGCACTGCACTCTACTACATTGCACTGTTGGAGTCATTACACTGCACTGCACTCTACTACATTGCACTGTTGGATTCGTTACACTGTGCGTCACATTTACGCACGTGGGGCTGCTATATTGACAGTTTCATTCATTTGTTTTTTTTTAATTTCATAATCGATATTATCATTAAGAAATGCCAGAATGATGTGACAAAAATCAATGCTAAACAATTCACATTTTCTAAAACACATCCATAATCTGCCCAATCCCTTGTTATGCTTGCGTTATTACAACCGACATAATTGCTTTCTTTTTTCTTCATTTACATCGAAACGCCACTTGTATTCTTCTCCTCACACTACATTATACTTCTGCCACAACACACACACAACAGGATATCAGCTTCAGAATGAAAAAAAAAAAATTCTGCACATCATCGTGAAAAATGTTAGGCATCATTCTCTGCCTGACATTTACGGATACAACGGCCCTCACAGCATTCTCCAAATGTTGAGTGCTGTCCCATACATTTGACAGGAATGGAAGTGAAGTGGTCATGGTCCTCCTGGCCATGTAAAGGAACCTTTTCTTTCACCAGTTCTCTAAGCAGCTCTCTCTCACACATGGTGAGCTGGCTTGCATTTAGTATGGTTTGTCACCTACTCCTAACGTGATCTTTCCAAGGTCAGACAGGCACTGAAAATCACGAGACAGGATGAGACGAATGGACATGCATATCCGTTAACCTGCCCAATACAGACAATTGCGACATGTTCTATCAGTGCAAATATTTGAGTGACCCGTATCAGACAAAACCGATGCCGTATCAGACACTTAATGGATGCCGTATCAGACAATTAACGAATGCCGTATCAGACATATTAATGGGATGCCGTATCTCCATCATTTGCGCTTTACGAATCCGTATCAGACAATTAACGAATGCCGTATCTTTACAATTAACGAATGCCGTATCAGACAATTAATGCATGGCGTAGATGCAAAATAGGGAAATGACAATTGTGTCTCCATAACAGTAAACGGGAATCCGTGTTTCCGGGACCGACCATAAACAGCGAAATGCGTGTCTCCATGACGGATAAACTGATAATTTGTGTCTCCATGACCCTAACAGATAATTTGTGTCTCCATGACCATAAACTGATAATTGTGTCTCCATGACCATACAATGCCGTGATAACGAACGAGACTTCCGATATAATTAATGAATGCCGTATCAGACATGTAACGATAAACGATAATTAACGTGTCTCCATGACCAATAAACGGATGAATTCCGTATCCCACGAAAACGGATACTTTTGTCTAAAGTAACCATATATCCGTGTGACCATATCGTGCCTCGTGTCTCCAGAACTATGATGGATAAACTGAATCGTGCTTTAACAGCATGTATTCTCCTCTTCGGTAAAGCTTCGTTGCTATTTGCCCCGGTTGAGAAAAAAAAAAAAAAAACACAGGTTTTCTACAACCTTAACCGTATGTAAACAATTGAAATGATGTGGTCTACTTAACCTGCGCCATTTTTTTTTTTTATCCGTAACGGTAAGCTTCGATTATGATCAGCACCATAAAAAAAAACAAAAAACTGTAGTCGTAAAGTATGTAACGAATGGAATGCGCTTTCAATGCGCCTTTTCTATCCGTAAGATATGAGAGCTTGACTTAACATGTAGCGGAACCTGGACCAGACAATCTTTTCTATAGATATGAGAGCTTGCATTAACAGCGGAACCTGGGTCAAGTTTGGGCATGAATGCGTCGACAACGTCGTCACATCTCGTGCAGTGACACCAGGCACGACTTCAGGCAGCGAGTCGATCCTGCGGTGCCAGACACGAACCCAGTGCTTGCAGGTATTAAAAAACACCACAAGCGTGTGTGACACAAACATTATTGTACCATGACTGCCTGTCCAAGACTGCTCTACTGTGTAGAGTAGAGGAACGATATCCATGTTCGGACCGACAGCCGAGAAGATCTGTGACAATACTCTACCTAGCTATCTGGGCAGAAGTGAGGGTTGTAGCAGGTTGTAGGGACCTGTGACAATACTCTACCTAGCTGGGCAGGAGTGGGGGTTGTAGCAGGTTGTAGGGACCTGTGACTGTACTCTACCTAGCTGGGCAGGAGTGGGGGTGGTCATGCAAATGGGAAAACTGTTATGTGAATGGAAAAGTTTCATGTCAAAGAAAAGTGTTAAGAGATTTTGTAATTTTTTGCGATTGTGGAACGGAACCTACGGTTTTGATGCTTCTTTGTATTCATGGAGTGCAACCACCAGTGATGTGGAAGAGTGGGACGCTGAGTGGATTGTGAAGTGTGTTCACCCAATGTGAGAAGAGTGGAAGATTATTGTTACTTCAGAGGAGCTCTGGACACGGACATAGGAGGATGCCCAATTGTAACCCTCGTGGGGTTTTAATATAGTCAGGACTAGGATTGTCCTATGCAACCCTGGGTTGGGTGTGCTACATGGTTGGACTGGGTTTGTCCGATGCAACCCTGTTTTGGGTGTGCTTAACCCTTGGTGGGTGTAATTGCCTGGCGTGGCAAGTTTCACTAAGTATAGAGTGTAGATGTAGACTGGAAGTCTACTAGGGTAGGCTTGTCGCTTATTCCCTAGAAGGTGAGTACCAGTTGGGGTTGTAAACTGGTTAAAGCAATTACATTAAAGGTGTAATTGTAATGATAACAGAAGTTTGATGATTATAACGATTTAAGGATATTGCGCTATTTGGGAAAAGGAGAAGATGGAACGTTGAACGCAAAAAGGAAAGAAGAATTGAAAAAATAAATAAATGAAATATTGTTTGTATAAAGATTTCTTTCTGTACCTCAACTGTAGGTAGGAATAAGCTGGCAGAACAAGACTCATGTGAGTATTCTATTTTGATTTTGGAGTGAATGTGGAAGGAGTTAAAAAAAAAAGGAGCTACGAATAATAAAAGAAGAGAGAAAAAATAAATAAAATTCATTTTAGAGGTTAACCCTGGACCTAGGGTTTCATTACAGAATTCCTCAGCGTCCAGTGGTGTTCCCGACTAAAGGTGTACCAGTCTAGTGAGGATCCAGACTGTGGTGGTCCAGAGGTGGTACAGCCAAGTGCACGAAAGCTCCTCGACAAGTCAAGAAGATGACTTGTCTTTACTGCAATTATTTAATGTAAAACGAACTGATAGTGTAACATGTGTGTGAGTGTGTTTGATTCTTGATAAAACTTTGAATATTGTATTATTGTTTATATGTGGGGAAATATCTTGTGAAGAGAAGAAATAATTGTTGGAAAAACGTACTGAAGTGAAAAGAAGAATTAGACCCTTTTCTTTATTGTTGAGTAAAGGGAGCGTTTTAAAGAAAACTTAATTTTGTGGTGATAGTGCTCCTTTGGGTGAATGCAGTGATTGTGCGTTGCGTACGATGTAAGCATACTGTGTTTGTAAGTGCAAGTGTGTATGTGCACAAAAACATGGCTGTGTGACAGGGTTGTACGAGGTTGTAGGGACCTGTGACAATACTCTACCTAGCTGGGCAGGAGTGGGGGTTGTAGCAGGTTGTAGAGACCTGTGACTATACTCTACCTAGCTGGGCAGGAGGGGGGGGTTGTAGCAGGTTGTAGGGACCTGTGACATACTCTACCTAGCTGGGCAGAGTGGGGGTTGTAGCAGGTTGTAGGGACCTGTGACAATACTCTACCTAGCTGGGCAGGAGTGGGGGTTGTAGCAGGTTGTAGGGAACCTGTGACTATACTCTACTACCTAGCTGGGCAGGAGTGGGGGTTGTAGCAGGTTGTAGGGACCTGTGACTATACTCTACCCAGCTAGGGGTGCAGGAGTGGGGGGTTGGTAGCAGGTTGTAGGGACCTGTGACAATACTCTACCTAGCTGGGCAGGAGTGGGGGTGTTTAGCAGGTTGTAGTGACCTGTGACTACCCAAGCGTTTGCTTCAGCATCCCTACGACGAACCTGCTGCAACTGGACCAAAAAAACAGCATTTGGACCAAACTGTCAACCTACCAGAGCGGTCCACACTGGGTGTGATGTATGCATAGTGGATATTGAACCGCTCCTGTAGGTCCACTCTCCACCACAGGAGCTGGGTCTTGTCGCTGGTGAAAACATGTGTGTGCAGGTGGTCATAC
>JADBJO010018923.1:25000-34346 GCA_016801955.1 Conus betulinus
AACGGATGATTTCTTCCAGACCTTGTTGCTTCCAAGAGCCCTAACCGATCTTTGTTGACATCCTATGATGATGACATATGGCCAAACTTTCAGAAAAACACAATGGCAATCCCTCACCCCCCCCCCCCCTTCCCTGCCGGGGTCGGGGGAGGAGGTTATGGTCACCTGAAGTACTAACAAAGATATTAAACTAAGAGAGAGTGGACAAGAGAGAAACGTTTAATAAGTGGAAGGGGTGCACAGTGGATATCAACAAAACTGCAGCCTGAACAAGAGAAATGCGGAGGGAGGTGAGGTGGAATGGATCGGACTGGATCAGGGAAGGGAAGGGGTGGGGGTGTGGGGCTCAGGCGTGACCCAGAATCTGAATCGCTTACAGATAAAGGAGGACCAGAAGAGACAGACAGAACGAAATGCAGAGTTGTAGATGCAGTGAAAACAACTTGGGCATTCACTGCGCTGAACTACAGTTCAAAAGGGAGAGTTGGAAAAAAACAAACAAAACAAACAAACAAACAACAACAACACACAGACCAGAAAACACTTGACAATGATTTCCCTGTTCATAGATGTTCTCACATTCCACAGGACGCAGACACCCTCTAAGTACACCATACCTATACACATAAACTATCGCATCATCACAACTGGAATGCTGATAACCTCATGTGAATTCAAAGACGGTGTTACCTGCAACGTGCAAGGTAAACGCTTATATCCCACTCCCGACACCAACGAAGTTTTCACTCTATACTTTGAAAGAGTTCGTTTATATACCTAAGCACTTGCACAACTGCACATATGCACTCTGCCTTACCGGTGTAACGGAAAGTTTTAACTCCCCGAATGGTTTAAACCCCCAGGGAGTTAGACTGATACGTAAATTTTAACTCCCCGGGAGTTAAATTATATAGAATGACTCCCACCCTGTGCCAAAAATAACTCCACTCAGTAAAACTTCAAAATGTTCTAAAATATTTTTTTGTACAAGTCTCAACAAATTCTTGAACACATTAAAAGGGGGGGGGGGGGGGGGGGGGGGGGGGGGGAGTGATTTTGTACATATATCAGACTTAACTCCCACCCTGTAACAGAATGACCCCCCTGGGAGTTAGTCTGTACTATATCCAATTAACTCCCAGGAGTTAATCCAGGTGTGTAAAAGTTTTAACTCCCTGCCCACTAAGGGGGGTCAGTTTTTCACAGTTTAGAATAACTCCCCTGGGAGTTAATGTGTACACGTTTTTTTCTGACATGAAACGACTCCAGGGGAGTTAATTTGTAACAGAAAAGGGGAGTTAATCTGATCATGACTAAGGTGACTCCCCGCCAACCTATTCCAGATGTCTTTTTGTAAGAGAATGGAGAAGGGGATTTGATATTCATCAGTATCATCACCAACAACAGCAACCACAGCAGCAGCAGCAGCAACAACAACAACAGCAACAACCTCTTAGCCCATCGTGGTCGGTCGTTGTCGATGTCGTCGTCGTCATATCTTATCTTATATTTATATATATATATATAGATATATATAGAGAGAGGAGAGAGAGAGAGAGAGAGAGAGAGAGGGAGAAATAGATAGATAGATATATAAATCGTTGTGTGTGTTGTGTGTGTGTCTGTCTGTCCGTCTGTCTGTCTGTCTGTCTGTCTGTGTGTGTCTGTCTGTCTGTCTGTCTGTGTGTCTGTCTGTGTGTCTGTCTGAAGCTTATACAAAGCCACACTTTTCAGTCGATCGCGCACCGAATTTGGTATCAAGCCTCCTTGGCACCCTGCAAAAAAGACATGGGATGGTCGGCCGCAATTTGCGTCGACAGACGCGAGACTGGAAATCAGGACAGCCACGGCCATGTTTCTCGAACGATTTCCTCCGTGTTTGCTGGCAGCCTTTGGCTCTTAACCCTACAGCTTAGGCAGCAGATTTGAAATCATCATAGGCAAAGGTCAAGGTCACAGGGACCCGAAAGATCAATACAAAAATGTTGATAACTTGCGTCTTTATTATCCAATAACAATACAATTTCACACAAATGTGCACAACTATAAGGGTCCACCAACAATGTGCGTTTTTCTAAGTCCAAGATTAAAGGTCAAAGGCCTCGAGTGTGGAGGGACAGAAGAGACTTTTACTTTGGGACAGAAGTAAATCTTTACTCGCCAAGCATAGCTGCGTTTCGCAACCGATTTCCTGCAAAATTTGCTGGGTGCCTTTGGCCTTTACCTCTACAGCTTATGCAGAAGATTCAAATTCGTCATAGCCAAAGGTCAAGGTCACAGGGACCCCGAAAGGCCGACACAAAAGTGTCAATAACTCGCATCTTTATTATCCAATGGCAATGACATTTACACACAAACGTGCACAACTATAAGGATCATCCATGAGAAATGTGTGGCCGTGCAGAAGGAACACCCCCCCCCCCACACACACGCACACACACACACACACACACACCACACCACACACGCGCGCACGCGCGCACACACACACACACACACACCCACACACACAGATTTACAAATTTCCCCCTCTCCCTTCCTTCTTCCCTTCCTCCCCCCCCCCCTCCCCCTTCCTCCCCTCCACCCCCACCCCCCCCCCTCCCTTTGTACCGCATGAAGTGGAAGCATTGTAATTTTCGTGTCCCTGGTGGCTCACTTCGCTAAGCTCACTTACTTACTATATTTTAGAAATCGATTTTGCAAACATTTAATTTTGCTGCGTTATAGAAACAGTGCCAGCCAAAAGTAAATCGCCCATGACATTCCCAGGGTGCCAAGGATGCTTTGTGCTAAATTTGGTGTTTGATTGGTGGAGAAAGTGAATTGGAAGAGTGTAGCTCTCCAATTTTTGAAAATGTGATTTTTGCTGCGACCTACAAACGGTGCCGCCTATAACTGAATAGCCCAGGACTCTCCCAGGCTGCCCAAAGTGCTTTGTACCAAATTTGGGTGTCGATCGGTTGAGAACGATGGCGCCGCTTTTTTTAATATCTATTTTTTTTCTGCGCCCTAGAAACAGTACCGCCACAACTAAATAGCCCACCAGTCGCCGTGGCGAAGTGGTTAGCATCGCGGACTCCCGGCTGGGAGGTCGTGGGTTCGAATCTCATCAGAAGTCATGTAAGTTTTTCTGCCCCGACTGGCTCCTACCCAGAGTTGAGTTTGCTGCGGACTCAGTTGGGAAGACTGGGACCACACAGTCGAGTTTCATCCACTTAATAGATACGTTTCTGTGAGTGTTGCTCAAATTTCCTGACCAACACTGCAGGTGCCTGTGTCTCTCGGGCCTGGTTGACGCTGGGGTTTGTTGTGAAGGGGAGTGCAGAATACAGCCCTGTCATGAAGTCTCAGACCGAAATGGAAATCCGTGGCGTCATCTTAATCATCCTCATTCTCATTGATCAGCATGAAGAAAAAAATGTCTCAAATTCTGTGGCCCTTCATGCCCTACTCTCATGGTGACCTCAATTTCGATGTCCTCTCCACGTCTGTGGCCTTGGTTTGGTTCCGTCGGGGTCACCGGTATCGGCGAGTCCATGGGGGCTGTCGGTGGGCGGACGTGGTGGCGCCCTCCAAAGGGAGAGCTCACTCACGCCGGGCTCCGCGACTAAGCAATTATTGTCGTCAGTAGGGGGGCTTAGTAGGTGGTGTCCTAGTGGTGTATGCTAGATCAGAACAGGCACCACTGAACCACCGAAGTGACTTGGCAGCAGTGCAGTGTCTCCTCCGGTGGGTTGCCTTTTAACGACTTGACATTGACAGCTCCCTGTGGATTGCTGGTGCTGGGGCTGCGGCGGGGCCGACTGGGCTGTGGCTGTGGATGGGGTGTTGGAATGAGCGGCGTAGGTACACTGCCTCTGCGGTGGCGCAGAGGTTGGGACAGACAAAAAAAAAACACACACTAAATAGCCCATGACCTTCCTGGGTTGCTAAGGATGCTTGATAACAAATTTGGTGTCGATCGGTGGAGAACTGTGGCCGCGCATAAAGAACACACACACACACACACACACACACACACACACACACACACACACACACGCAGAGATTTCGAAAATATATAAGATGCATAGGTGGTAGCGAGGAGAGGGGGGAGGATGGTGAATGGGAGTCATTCTGGTGGTATGTCAGAATAGCTCCCCTAGAGTCAAACTGAAACACAGAGGGAACTAGTTTTCTTATACTCTAGTTTAACTCCCGGGGAGTTCAAATCTACATATCAACAGTTTAACTCCCTGGGAGTGAAACCATTTGCGGAGTTAAAACTTTTCGTTACACCGGGTCCGTCCACACACTGGCCCGGGGTTCTCCTTAGAATTCTTTCCAAGCCCTTCAATGGCACCAACTATCCAGTCCCAGTCGGGTCTGTCACTCTGTCGAGTCTCTGGGCCTAGAGGTAGTACTGTCAAAATCGTCCTTGCCGTCACAACCGTCTAGATGCTGACAGGGAGATGCGCAGCTAACCGCTTTGCTGATGTCTACGCAAGCGAGAGCACTATACCTGTCAGCACTTATCAGCAAAGAGAAGCAAGAAGAGAACAGAGAGAGAGACGACAAGACACCAACGTGAAAAACCCATGAAGCAGCCCCTTACTCTCCATGAGCTCCAGACAGCTCTGAGGAAGCTGAAAACTCGGAAATCCCCAGGGCCAGATGGGATCACTAACGAGATGCTGAAGCACCTTGGCAGCACAGCCACCCTCAAACTTCTAGAGGTCTTCAACCTGAGCTGGGAAACTGGAGACTTGGCACAAGTTTGGAGAGAAGCCATCATGATCCCTGTCCTCAAAAAAAGGCAAGGACAAGAAGAAGAAGGCTGCCAGTTACAGGCCAATCAGCCTCACCAGCTGCGTCATCAAGACCCTAGAGAGAATGGTCAACCAGCGCCTGCTTTGGTATCTCGAGACTGAAAAACATTCTGGCTCCTGAACAGGCAGGCTTCAGACAGTTTCGCAGCACAGAAGACCAGACCACCTACCTCTCCCAAGAAATCGAGGATGCGTTCCAGGAGCAAAAGCTTGTCTTTGCCACCTGGATCGGTCTACAAAAGCCCTTTGACAAAGTCTGGACTGATGGCCTCCTCGTGAAACTGCATAGATGTGGAGTCGCTGGCAACATGCTGCATTGGATCAGATCCTACCTCCACCGCAGAGCAAGAGTCACAGTCAACGGACAAAAAGGCAAAAAAGTACTGCTGCGACATGGAGTCCCACAAGGAGGCGTCCTCTCGCCTACACTCTTTTTGGTCTTCATTAATGACCTCATCCAAGAACTTCCCAAAGGTATCCATGCTGCACTTTATGCAGATGACCTGGTGCTGTGGTGCAAGGAAGAGCATGCCACTACTACTGCCACATACAGAATGCAACAAGCGGCTGACAAGCTGGCGGCATGGGCAGATAAGTGGTGTGTGTGGCAATCAACAAGGAGAAATCTTCCACAACACTCTTCACCTTGTCAACAAAACAAAAGGCTGGGGCCCATCAAACTTGGAGGCACAGCCCTGAAAAACACGAAGAGGAGGCAACCTATCTTGGTGTCACCTTCGACAAGAAGCAAACCTGGCGACCACACATCCAGAAAGCTGAAGCAAAGGCCAGACGAAAGCTTGCCATTCTGCGGAAGCTAAACGAACAAATACTCAAGCGCGTCTACCAGGGAGCAGTCAGGCCCCATCTTGAGTATGGCTCAACAGCTTGGTCAACAGCAGCGAAGACCCACCAGCAATCCCTGGATAGGGTCCAAAATCAAGCCCTCAGGATCATCACCGGGTCCATGCGATCCACACCAATCAAAGCCATGGAGGAGGTTACTGCCATACAGCCCCTCCACCAGAGGAGAGACGCAAAGACCATGGTTCAGGCAGAGAAATTCAAGTGCCTGCCTCAACATCCGATGAACAAGAGGATGCAGAACCTGACCAAGAATCGTCTCAAACGCAGTAGCTTCATCCATGAAAGCAAGAGTCTTGCCAGGGAGCATCAAGATGGCTTGCCACCTGCCAACCCACTGGACCCCTCTGATCTGCCACAGCCCTGGAATGAAGATTTCACAAATCTTCACATCTCCACAACAGTTCCACAGGTTGCCTCAGGAGACTCTCAGGATGACAGTACCCTGAAGAATCCTGGATACATGCGTACACCGACGGCTCAGCAACCAACGCAGTGTCTGATGGAGGAGCGGGCGTATTCATCAAGTCACCTGAGGGACACACCACCACAGCAGGGATACCAACTGGGAAACACTGCTCCAATTATGCTGCAGAAGTTCAGGCCCTCATGCAGGCAGCCTCCATGATTCATGAATCACAGAGCGACTGCACCCAAGTTGTCTTCCTCTCTGACGCGCTGTCCGTCCTGGAGGCCCTTGCAGGGAGACAAACTTCCTCGTCTAATGGAGAAACTCCAGGAACTCGCCAAAAGTAGACGAGTAGTCCTGCAATGGGTACCTGCCCACTGCGGAGTCCCAGGGAACGAGGCAGCCGATCAGCTCGCCAAAACCGGAGCCAGAGGAAGACAACCAGACAACAGCGTCAGCTTCGCAGAGAAGAAGACCCTTGTGAAGGCTCTGATGCGACCACACCCACAAGGGATGCCTTCCATCTTCTGGAGAGAGAG
This sequence comes from Conus betulinus, assembly GCA_016801955.1. Lineage (NCBI taxonomy): Eukaryota > Metazoa > Mollusca > Gastropoda > Neogastropoda > Conidae > Conus > Conus betulinus. Next base: position 31,621 of record JADBJO010018923.1, read on the forward strand.
GAGCAGGTGGTCATTATGAGACTCAGAACTGGCCACTGCCGACTCAATGGCCACCTGCATAGGAAGCTGAAGCTGGCGCCTTCCCCCTTCTGCTCCTGTGGTCTTGAAGACCAAACACCAGAACACGTCCTACAGACCTGTCCCCTTCTCAAGGGACTGAGAGAAACCGTGTGGCCAACGCCGACTCCGCTGCACACGAAGCTCCACGGCTGCCGACAAGACCTGGAGAAAACGGAGTTCGTCTCTTTGTTACCTGACCGCCAGTGAACACTTCTCACGCAAAGTGCACGTCTGTCGAGCTCGCCTGCATGCAGCATCGGTGTTTCATTACAAAATTGAGAGGTAGATTTAAAACGCATCTCTGCTATCCTTTCTTAACGCTCCCAGCTAATTTAGCTTTAGTCTATTTTCTTCTACACCTTTCACTCTTGCCTCAACTGATAAAGTGTTCAGTTTTCTTGTTCACACCACTCTGTCTATCCATCCTCCCTTGAACTCCCCTTCCCCATCCCTCCACCTAAGTTTTGACCCCCCCCCACCCCCACCCCCACCTCCCGTCACCCGTATATCTGATTATGCTTTATGTCCACCCCCATCTCTATTGCGGTAACAGCGTCGGCAATTTGAAGAGGAAAATGGTAGGATGATTGGTGTATTGTTGGCTTTACCAGTAGCCCTCCCCTATAGCCTAACTTTAGTCTTTCTCGTTCTGTCCGTCTTTCCTAGTCCTCCTTTACTTGTAAGCGGTTTGGATTCTGGGTCTTGCCCGACCCCCCCCCCCCCCCCCCCCCCCCTTGCTCAAGTACGATCGGCCCCCAGCCCCCTTCTTCATTTCTCTTGTTCAGACGGCAGTTTCTTTGTTTACATTTCCACCTTTTTATGCCCCCCTCCCCCGCCCTCCATCTTCAATTCTTTTGTTCAGACGGCAGTTTACAGTTTACTTGTTTACTCTCCATCTTTTTATGCCCCCTCCCCCTCCCTCCACTTATCAATGGCTTTTCTCTCATCCACTCTCTCTAACTTACATATCATTATCCTATCGCTCAACAGTAATCTAATATTGCTATTGACTGAATGATTGGTTACTTGGTTGTGTTACGGATGGATTGACTCTTGGATTTCCTGTCCTTGTTGCCTTCTCGCCCGATTTATTTCTTGCAAATCATTCTTTTGAGGTACACGGTAGTCTCCCTTTCTCTCCCCCCCCCCCCTCCCCCTTCTCTTTCTGTCCCCTCCCCCTTCTCTTTCTCTCTCCCCTCCCTCCCCTCCCCCTTCTCTTTTCTGTCCCCTCCCCCTTCTGTTTCTGTCCCCCTCCCCCCTTCTCTTTCTCTCCCCCTTCCCCCTTCTCTTTCTCTCCCCCTCTTTCCCCTCGTGTTGCCTGAAACACATTTCCCACTTTCTTGTTTGGTTGATTCTCTCTCCCCACCCACCCCCCACCCCCCACCTCTTCATCTCTCTCTCTTCTCTCTCTCTCTCTCTCTCTCTCTCTCTCCTTTTTGCTCGCACAGCCCACCCTTCCCCCTTTTTTCTTGAGTTGCCTGCTCCTCTCTCCGTCTCTCTCCCTCTTAAGTCCCCATACACTCCATGCTTCTCTCTCTTGGTTTACCTGGACCCCCCTACCCCCAACACACACACACACCCTGTCTCTCATTCCTTCCCTCTTTGTTACCCTATTCATCTCCTCTTATTTTTCTGTCTTTCGCACTCCCCTTCTTCCTTCCTCCCCCATGCTCTCTGTCTCTCACTCTCTCTCTCTTTCTCTCTGTCTCCTCTCCTCTCTCTCTCTCTTACACACACACACACAACCACACACACACACACACACACACAAATCCGCCCCCCCCTCCTCCCCAGCAGTATCTCTTACTGTTCCTCATTTTCCTATCAAGGCGACGGCGCATCTTTTGGTCCCCCACACTCCGGCTGTCCTCCTCCCTCTTGTGTCTCCTCCTGCTGCCTGTCTTCCTAGCTATCTTCATGTATCTCTATTCTCCCATCCGCAGATATCCCTCCTCCCTTTTTCCTCCCCCTCTATTCTTATGCTGTCTGTCTCCTCCTCCCCCCCCCCCCCCCCCCCCCCCCCCCCCCCTTCTCATGCTCTGTATGTCCCATTTCACTTTTTATATCAAATATTGAAATTTAAATGCGAATTTCTTATAGTAATATTACGTTTAGTCCAGTTATGTATGTCTTTGTTTACAGTCCTAAATGATGAAACCTCAAGCGAAAGTTTGGGAACAAGAACTTTTGTGGAGTGGGAATGTTGGTGGTGCGGACTTTACTACTAATGTTGTTCTTACCTATTGTTTACATCCGGCACTCAGCATCCTTGAGCGGTGCGCAGCAACCTACAGGTTTTACATCGACTATATGGTGATGTTGCTTACAGAATAGCCGACCGCGAAGGACCGTATCAGGGCTGTCACCACGTTGAAGTCAACTCAAGTAAAAAAAAAGTAAAAAAAAAAAAAAAAAAAATTCACATAAGACTTTGAAACACACCTTCTAATCAAGCACACTGGCAATTTTGTAAAAGGAAAATCTTTCTTTTGTAAAATCTTAGATGCAAAATGTTAATCTGCAGAAAATCAAATGTCGCAACAGGGAGAACATCTCTAAACAAGGTCTTCATAGAGTCTGCTCTAAAATGTTTATGTCTCACATCATGCAAGTCCAAACACTCTAAAAGAACGTTTCATCTTGCGGACGACTGGAGGTAGATGAAA